>PVIH01009753.1:0-80080 GCA_004025045.1 Sigmodon hispidus | reverse complement strand
AGGATATACAGGGATGGAAAAAAAAATTCAGAGGGAAAGATGAACACAAAAAAATGTATGTGTAGCAATCTTATTTGTATTTCCACCCTTGATAAGCCATGCTTATCATTCTTATCCTCTGTATAGTTATTGTTAACTCTTCCACATTTTAAATTCTTTTTACTGTGTTTTTTTTGATAAATACAAAATAAAGAAAAAATAATAATTGAAGCGTGATTGACTAAATTGAAAAGAATGAATAAATTAATATATCAATATATCAATTGAGTCTACTCTGTAACAGGTAAGACACAGAGATCATATGTAAATTTTTAGAGCCTATTGGCACTTGTTTACAACACCAGGATCTAAACCTGTCTTTTTACATATTATGCATAGATGCAATGGTTCTGTAAAAATGTTAAAAATGTAAAAAAAAAAAACCAAGCCTTTTATTGATTATGATTAGCTTTCATCTATTGATTCTATTGCAACCCACTCATTCACTCACTCAACTTATCTTTAGTACTTCATTGGGACCATATTTTGGAAATTCATATCTCTCCAATTCATTGTCATTGTTTCTAAAGCACAGAGGCAATGGAGGCAAAACAAACAAATGCTGGTTGTGGTTCATAAAGGAAGATGATGTAGGTTTTATAAAAGTTTGTTTTGTCAACGATTACTTATGGAACTGGAGTAGAAGTTGGAAAACACAGAAAGCATTATAGAATAAGTGAGTATGTTCAGAGCACTCGGTCTCCTGGAGAATACTAACATGATGTAAATTCTGATAGCTGAGGTTCGTAAAGTTCAGGACATGTCAGACACTTTGATTTAACCAGCTTTGTTACTTTTCAAAGTGACAAGTGAATTGATCTGGTCCTGAGTTAATTTCCTTACATGGTTTATTTTGCCCTAGGACTATACAATATTGAGCATTACAAACAGTATCCACTAGAGGAAGAGAATGCTTAATTAACTTTTTTAACTACTGAGTATTTTTCATTTGATATTAGAATTGTTTTTTCAGTTAAATCCACTATCTCTCATAAAGTTTCATCTTTATTTTAAAGCTGTTTTTAAAGAAAAGACATAATAGAAGTATGATATTCATTTAGATGGTTCTAATCCTAATCCCTAAGAATAATGGAATACTCATCATAGTAAATTAAAAATTAATTTATCACATATATTTATTTATTTAGCCATTCCAAAATTTAGAAATTACATAAATTTTGTTATCTTAAACTACAGTAATCCTAGTAAATAGTCTGCATTATTATAATCCTATAAGGAGATTTGAGATGCCTTAGCTTTTATTGATTACTTCTACTTTCCATTTCTTTTCAATAAAAGTAAATACATTAAAAAAGTACATCACAAACACTAAGGCAATGATGATCTAATATGTAAGAGTCTATGTTGACTCATAAGTTCATTAAAGAAGCAAATTTAGGTTTTCATTTTTCTGCCCACTGCATTTGTCTGTGATGCACATTATTCTGGTACTATTTTTGATTGATTGCTGACAGTGCCATCATTCATTATGCATGTGAGGAATGAAGTCCCAGAAATAGGATTTTTCAGTTTGACTCCATGAATATACAAGAAGGCTAGAACTTCTTTGTTCTGGTAATCAGAAAATAAATGTCTCATTATCATGTTTAAACCACAAACAAGTTATAAGAATTTGTAGTACATTGATAGTTATCAATGCTTTATTTTGAGATTTAGTAATCAAAAATATATTCAAGAAATGAATTAACCTTAGATGATAACCATGGGTATATTCCAGTATTGACAAATGTAATGTAAGAATTATTGCACTATTGTTTTGGTTAGGTATAAACATTGCAAATCCAAGGAAGATAAAATTTCAATACTAAATTCAATACTAAATACTAAATGTAATCGATAATAAGTAGCACTCTGATTTTAAATTGTATACAAAAATGATTAATGTGATATGACTCACAGATACTCTATAATCTTTAGAAATATTCCCAAGTAGCCAAAACTAGGTAATTCCTCATATGCTTTTATAAATCAAAGGTAGCCAATGCAAACTGTTGAAAATTATTACACTGTGCCTATTAAACAGACTTATTTTAAAGAGTTCTAAATTATGCCTGTGTTTCAAATTAGACTTTTCTATTCTAGAAATGGTAGGACAGTAACTTATCAAGAGAAACATAAAAAGTAGGTTCATCAATTATGTTTTATTTTACAGAAAAATGCATAAATTTAAAATTAACAGAGAATACTATATGGTCTTTTTTAAAAGATTGCTTGTTACTCTTAGCAATATGAGAGAAAAATGTACAATCACTTTCCCTTGCTGTTGAATTTAGGCTTATCATTTATTGAAGAGCTGTTGAGAAGTAGCAGGTAGCTAAGAAACAATAAGAATTATGCCAAAACACATGTCAATGTAAAAAAATGCCAAAATCTAGTGATAAGATCTATGCAGAAGAATAGAATGTGACAGCAGTATCTTTTAATACAGTGTTGTCTTGATACTATGTATTACTTATGCATATTAGAAATACATCTCTAGATAAAAACATAAAAAATTAAGAATCAAAAGACATTAATGTATAGGTAGCTTAATAATTTAAGGCTAAATATAAAACACTAAATGCTTTAAAAAGTGTGGCAATACTAGATTTCATAATAAAACATTTTAATTTGCTATCATTGTAAATTTTATTGTCATATATGAAGTGAATATGAAACTGTGTTTTCTTTTTTAATTTTTCTTTATTTTATTCATTATTTTTTATGAATAAAGTTATATTTTTTTTATCAATGTGTCCCCTTATTAGGACTACCTTTTCCCTCCTGCCCCTCCCTAACACTCATTCTTCTACCCATCACTTTATCTCCTCCCCAGCAAAGGCAGGAGGTCCCAAGGTCCCAAGGTACCAAGGTGGCTTAGTTCAACATCAACTCCAGGCCCTTCCAATTTTCTCATCCAAAATCAAGATTGGTTCAGGTGTTCCTCTGGAGGGAATGGGCTCCTAGGTGCTGGTTGGTATAAGTTGTTTCAAATCCCAAGCTGTACAGTAGTTGTGGTTTGCAGCTTGGACATTCTTATTTTTAGTTTAAAATCCACTAATGGGCAAGTAATACTCTGCTTCTTTCTGGGTTTGTGATACTTTGCTCAGGAGGATATTCTCCAAATCCATCCATTTGTCTGCAAATTTTAGGATGTCATTTTTACTTACCACTGAGTAGTACTCCATTATGTAGATGTACCACAGTTTGTTAATCCATTCTTCAGTTGAGGGGCATCTAGGTTGTTGACAGGTTCTTGCTATTATGAATAATGCTGCTATGAACATAGCTGAGCTAATGCCTTTGGCGAATGTGCATCTTTAGGGTATATGCCCAGTATATATTGCTGGATCTTTAGGGAGATTGATTCCCAGTTTTCTGAGAAACCTCCATACTGCATTCCAGAGTTGCTGAACAAGCTTACACTCCCACCAACAATGGAGGAGTGTTCCCCTAGCTCAGCAACCTCTCCAGCATAGGCTGTCCTCTGTGTCTTTTATCTTAGCCAATCTGACAGGTGTCAGGTGGTAACTCAAAGTTGCTTTGTTTGCATTTCTCTGATGGCTAAACATGTGGAACACTTTTTCATGTGCCTTTCAGCCATTTGGGGTTTTTGTTGTTGTTGATATAAGATTTTTTTATTGTTATATATAAAGTCACATTTTCTATCCTTGTATATCCTTGTTCAAGGTCCCTTCCCCCTCCCACCTCCTTCAATCACTCTTTCTTCTCCACATCTCCCCATCTCCTCCCCAGCAAGGGCAGGAGGTCCCAAAGTCCCAATATGGCTTATTTCAGCATCCACTCCTGGCAGATCTGCTTTCCTCACCCCAACAGCAAGACTGGATTAGGCGTTCTTCTAGAGGGAGTTGCATCCAAGGTGCCAGTGCAAGGTGTTTCTGATCCCAAGCTGTTCAGTGGTTGTGGTTTGAAGCTTAGACATGCTTTGCTTTTTGCTTAAACTGTGTTTTCTTAAAGTCAATTTATTTAAAAGCATCAGATACTTTAGCATTATTCAGCATGTCCATCCCCTCCCCTAGTCATGACTTCCTTTTTCCTCTGGCTAGTTGTGCTTCATTCTCCCAGTCTCCTTTCAGTTTACATGTCATTTACATCAAATAGTTTCCTAGTTTTGTTTCTAGTTGCTACATAAAATACATTACTGGAGTAGTGGTCCTCAAACTTCCAAATACTGCAAGCCTCTAATACAGTTTCTTAAGTTGTGGTGACCCCTGCCTCCACAAAATTACTTTTATTGCTACTTGATAACTGAAATTTTCTTACTGTTATGAATTGTGATGTAAATATCTGATTTGCAGCATATCTGATATATGTGACATCTGTGAAAGTTTTTTTTCTGCCCTACACAGGGATTACTACCCACATGTTGAAAAATGCTGGACTAAGGGGAGAAATGGTCTATTAGGCTACAGCTTCAGGATATAATCCTTTGTTACTCAGAGTCAAGGAAGCAGGAATTTGAAGGACTTAGTCATATCTAGTCAAGAGCATAGAGAGTAAGAAGTCCTTGTTGTTTTCCCATGCTCGCATCCTCTCTATATTTATACTGTTCAGGATTTCTGCCTAAGAAACACTGGTACCCAGTGCAAACTGGGTTTTCGTATGTCAGTTATCATCATCAAGACAATCTCTATCAAAGATTCTTGTGGGATAACTTGATCTTGACATTCCTTTGATAAGACTTTCTTCTCAGATATTCTATGCTGTGACAAGCTGGCAAGTAAAAAATAATAATCATACGTATTGACAAAGTATTCTAAATCCTTAAAAAGGGGAAAACACTGCATTTGTCTTTCTCTAAGTTGATTATTTCATTTAATATGATGATTACATCTCTAGTTATATTCATTTTGCAGCAAATAACAAACCATCATTTTACTTTTTGACTGAGGGTATGTGTGTGTGTGTGTGTGTGTGTGTGTGTGTGTTTATGTGGTTTGTGAATGTACATTTTCTGTATGTTTTTCATGTGCTGACAGTACACTGTTTCCAACACTTAGCCTTTGGGATTCATATTGCAATAGCTGTAAATGTAATGTATCATTAATGAACAGTTAATTTATCAAAATTCATAATAATTCCTTTATAAATTATTTAAAATTTGTAGAACATATTAAAATGTACTATTATTAGTATTTGTTATAGAAGATCAACTGAAATAAAGAGGAAAGTATAAAAAAAACCCATAAATTGACAATTATCATCAAGATCCCATGTGTTCATTTTTAAAACTGTTTTTCTCTGTGTGCCCTATGGTGTGTTTGTGCTATTTCCTGTTGCTCAGGGGGCTTGATTTTTAAAAATAACAACAAAGAGAATAAGAGCAAAACTCGCATGGAAGCATTAGAAGAATCAGTTTCAGTCCCTTCAGATTTTTCATGTCTTGATCTAATCCTCTTCCTTTCCTACATCCTTAACACCAGCAACTTCAAACATATCTAGGCTCCTGAGTGAGTACACACATCCTATCTATCCCTCCCTATGACTCTAGGCTATGACCCAAATAATTCTTTTTTTTTTTAGCTTAGTGTAGATGAAGCCATTTGAGTAATTTCTTAAAGTGACATTTTTAAGGATATTAGAGGACATCAGAACTGAATAGATAAGCACAATGCAAAAGCAAAATAATAAATATCTTCAAAGTGTCAACTTCCATTCAACTATGGTTATATGTATATATATATATATATATATATATATATATATATATATATATATATATCCATGAGCAATCTGTCTTTTCAGCTTACTAAGCCGGGTTCTTCCCTCTCCATTCCTAATTTGAATTTCCAAAGTCTAGAGAAAGAATATTTAACCTAGTTTTGGATGCTTTATTCTATATTAACACTCAATACTTTTGAAGACTCATGGATACATACAGATAATTAAAACAAAATAAATATTCATAAAATAATGATTATTATGTGAAATGTAAGATTTTTTAAAATGCTCTTTTAAAATTAAGTGAATTAAGTTTATGATACAATCATGGATCACAAAAATAATCAGTTTAATAATAAATAAGATACAAAAGGAAAACAGCAAAAGCATATCACACATAGAAGACTAAATACTGATTCTTTCCCATTTTCTTTGTTCTCTAACATATTCAACTATGTATAAATTCATTATATAATTCTATTAAATGTGAAATAAATTCTACTTGTTGCTGTTAATCATAGAAAAATCTTCAAAATCATTGGTTATATTTCAGTCTGAAGAAGCTCCTTGCTCCTTTTCCTATCAATTTTGATGACATTGTCAGGTTTTACTTTTTGTCCCCTTTTTTGCCCTCGGTACAAGTTTGTATAATAATGTTCAAGCAAACTGGAGAGTTCATTTTTTTTTTCTTTCTAGCCTAGCACCTGCAGGTACAATCTGGCCTCTTCCCATTAACAAAGCATATGACTAGATTTATGATGCAAGAGATGTTTGCTTGGGGTTTATTATGAGACTAAAATGGTTCTTTTTATATTTGTCCCAGATAGGAGGTCAATGAGATCAGTGATGCCTAAGAGTCCAGCCAGTGCCAGTATTATAGGGCACCACACAATCTGGCATGTTATTGTCTATGGCTGTCATGCAGTTTCATATCTATCCCTTCAGAGTAACCCATGAATCATTTATGCTATTTCTTCTTTAAAATATAAGTTACAGTTTTAATCTTCATATGAGGTTGTCATTTGAATTCTTCTAAAATGGTGTGGGATACAGCAAAGTTGGTAAGCACTTGCTTTGCATACATGAGAACCTGAGTTAAATCCCCAGAACATATTAAGATGTGGTAGCATGTTCTTGTGATCTGTGCCCTAAGGCCAACAGAGAATTGTAAATTCTTTATACTGTCTAACTAGCCTTAGCTAGTGGGAAATTTCCAAGACAGTAAGAGATCCTGTCTTAACAAAGTAATTAGGACTGTGGACCTGGTTCAGGGGGCAGATGTTTCTGCAAGTGTAATGGTATTATTTAAAATTTTCCATATTAAAAGTCTAGTATGGTAACACATACCTGTAACCAAGAGGGGCTGTTGGGACTCATGATGTTTATTAGAGCCCAAAGCTATTCAACTAGTCTGGCTGAAATGGTGAACTTCTAGCTCAGTGAGAGATCCTGTTTTAAGACAATTGTACAGAAAATAGTAGAAGAGTGGGTGCTTCATGCTCTGGTTTCTCATGTTTGCACACAGGTATGAAAACACACATTCAGCAATGTCCACTGCATACTGCATACACACACACACACACACACACACACACACACACACACAAGCACATAGAAACCATCAAGAAGACAGAAGGAATTTCCAAAGGAATCTAAAGTTTTGTACTATGGCTAATTCTTGGTTTGCCATTTGAACTTATACTCCCTCAACACTATCATCCATTCCAGTATCCTTGAAATCTCTGTAGGTTGCTCATGTGATGCACATCTGGTACAGGACATTCATGAGACAATCCTCCATTTCAATGATGTCAGAAATCTGTTTCTTTTGCCATATTGAGCTGTAGTTGCCTGCATTGCTTTCATCCAGTCTTGTCCTGGTCACAAAAGCACCAGAATTATGGCATGACAAAGGTCAGGTCCTAGAATAACTGCCCTGTGTCACATTGTGATGCTATAGATTCTTCCTTAAGGCTATGGATGTCAATTACTTCTTTCAGCATAGTAACTCTTTCATTATCCTAGCTTCAAGAAGCATGGGAAATATCCAGTAGGTAGCTGGTAGTTGCAAGCTTTGAACCAATAGAAAGCTTTCTAGAACCGGTACCCTCTCAATAAAGCCTGCCCACCTTATCTGAATTGGACAGTAAAGCTGATTCATTTTCACTTGCTAACAATGAGTAATGAAGTGATCAGATGAGATGAAGAGACAGGTAGAGGAGAGAAGAAAAGAGCAGAAGTTATATAGATAATCACAATCTAAAGGGGCCATACTTAAATTTTAAAAACATTTCACAATCTACAGCTTCTCACAGACAAAGATTTGTACTTTTATTAATCAGTCTTCCATATATCTTCCAGATGTTACTAACACTGTGTCTCTAAACTGCAATGAGTAGACCCTAAGGCATTAGATAGGCAATATCTCTTAACTCAAGATATGTAACTAGCCTAAAAACAATTCTGGTTCTTTTGTCATTACCCTTTTAAAGAAGAAGGAGCAAAAAGAGCTGAAAGATTATGCGACATTGACACATCCATATGTGTTACTTTCTGTGTTATTTCTCCCATATCTGCCCCAAAGAACCATTATGTCTCTAGGAGCCACTGGAAAAATGTCTGCTTAATTTCTGCCACATTCCCAGGGCTCTTCTCCCCATTATAATAATATCAAAGGTAGATTTGGACTTAAGAGCTTTACTCTTTTATTGTTAGAAATACTTGAAACAACCAAAAATTTACCACACACAAACATACACACATAGAGAAAGAGAGAGAGACAGAGAGAGAGAGAGAGACAGAGAAAAAGAGAAGACAAAGAGACAGAGAAATATTATTTGTGTAATATATTTCAATTTTTGTTTTTCCTGGCATGTGATATTCCTATCTCTTTACATATTTTCAACTTGATTCTTTTACCAAGGGAGATTAAAATCATTCACTTGTGTTTGTCTGGCTGATCAAGTAATATGAGGAAAAACTTTTTTTTTCTTTTTTTTTTTAAATTTAGAGGAAAAACTTTTAAGTGGAAAATTAAAAAAGGAGCAACTTCATCTTTCTTTTAAAAGCATGCATTTTCGCTTTTCCTTTCAGTTATGCTGTCCACCCCACACCAATAGTATACACTTCATAAATGGCTAAAACTGATAAAAATTATGTTTTCTTTTAAATGTTTATTTATTCTTCTCTTATAAAATGCATTTTGAAAAAAAGTCTCCCCTTTCTCCACTCCTCCCAGTCATCCCCTTCCCCCATTAACCCCTCAAAGAGAGCAGACCACCAAGGGACATTAAAAGTCTATAAAATAATGCATGTACTGGCTTTTGGATGTCCTATCCTACAGAACACCAGGCACTGTGGTCTCAGTCTTAGAGAAAGTAGTTTCTGACCAGCATTCATGATATTAGTTTATCTCATGCCAGGACAAAGAATGAGCTTAGACATTTTCATCGTTTCTCTGTAAAAGCAAAACTAATTATTAATATAAGTATTGGTAATGATTACTTACATTTATTTGCAAGAAATAAAGTATTCCTTCTGTTTGAGAGGATTTGCTTTTTAAGGAAATCACAGACACTAAGACTCAATGTAAGAGTTATAGACAATATGGTTTTTTTGTAGCATTTGTTAATAATATAGAAACTAATTTTAAACACAAAAGCATCATGTTCCATAGCAAATTCACCTCATTCATTCATATGTATTAGCAAATAGTTATGTTAATGTTCCTTGTGATGCTTTTCATGTAGAACTGCACTTGGTGATGCTTTATTTCTTGGTGGAAGGTTCTGGCTGGCTGTGAACATGAGCCATATCTATATGGATTTCTCAGACATTTAGGTCAATTTGCCAATGAGCTTTGTATATTCTGAGTATTGGGACCCTATAATAGCTAACATTTAGATATATGAGGGCATTTTCCATTTCTTCATGAACACTTATCTGGACAAAAGAAAATTTACTGTATCATTAAGCCTTATAATTTTTTCTGTTTTTAAAACTGAAATAAGCTGATAGCTTTTTAAAAGATAATAGGTTGAAACAATTATGAGCAGACTTCATCACATATGAAAACAATACAAGAAGCTATTAATTCATGTGAAATGAACTAACATGGGAAGCATATTTATATGCTATAAATAAAGTATTGGTGCCATATATAATAAACCAACAAAGTAATGTTAGCTTTCTTAACCAAACCATTGTAGAGATAAAAGTGAAATGATATTGTTATCTTAAAATTTTTTAAAAGTTACTTGATTTAGCCATTATTATATTTTAATTATGTGAAGAATAAATATAATTACATAAAAGACTCCATGATTATAAAATAGTGTAGGAGAAAGTTAAAATAAACAGGAGCAAGTTGTATGCACTCAAAATTTTTTCAGTATCTCTTTCTGACATTTCTTTTCACCATTTTGGAATTGTGTCAAATTATTAAAAGCATATACTTAAGATCTGGCAAAAATAGTCAATTCTCACAATATATGTACTCCCCTTTATCTAATCCTGCTTTGTATTAAGGTCAGACCATGTAACAAGAGCTGCCTTATAAACCATTAGTGTATGTGTGGTATTTCACCCTAGACAAACTAATGACGATAGAGACCTTCATCTGTCTGTTCCCTGGCACAGTGACCCTGAAAGCCACATACTCATCTAGTTAGTACATTATATGAAGAAAGAAAGACAGCTGATGTATATATCAATTCTCTGTGAATAAAAACTGTTAGATGTGTAGTAAAAGTATATTGTTTTAACTAATACTATATAAACAATTTATTAGAAAAAATTATTCCTGGTAACAGATGTTTATAGAAGAGTTTGTAGAAAATGTTTAATAAATCTGTGAACATCTGTGCCAATATATTTAAAGCCACGTCTTAAAAAAAATCTTTATCAAATAAGAATAAGTTTAATTTAGAAGAACAGTGACGTCTGTCACTGTTTTGCCTGCACATTTTTGTTGACTGTATAATCGGTGTCTACAGATGCCAGAAGACAGTGTTGGATGTCCTAGGTCTTGGGGTTCTTATGAGTTTGAGCTGCACGTGAGAGATGCAAACCAAGTTACTTATTCTTTACCAATAAGCTATCTCTCAGTGGTCTTTATTTTTAATCTTATTTGTATACCTAATAACCAGCTACCTTTCTGATTTCTTTGTTAATTAAACAAGTGATGCTCATTTCACTAAGCCCCTTCCTTCTGATTTAAGTCACCATCATTTAATATTAGCACACAATGTCTCTCTGAACTGCCTCCTTTCTGTTTCCCTCTCTGTAGAAGCAGATTAGCACAACTATTGAGATTCTGATAACTAGGATTTATTGACACTCTGAGTGCTTATCACCTACTAAATAAAAAAAGTTTTTTGGTTTTTTATTTTTTATTTTTGGCTTAATAGACTATTGCCTGTTATCTTCTGATACACTCTACGTATTTCTCATTAGTTATACATATTAATCAATGTAATTTTGACAAGACACAATGATGACACATTGTCAACTAAGCCTAGTTAATGAATCCCCAACACTGTCACAGTGTGGTTTGCCAAAGGAAATAAAAGCTGATGGCCTTTCACCCCCCCCCATCTACATTGATTCTCATGTCATAAACCCATACAGTTACACTGTGACCTATGTCTTTTTTTTTCTTTCCTGTGATTCTATGAACATATCATTCACCCTCATATTTGCCATTTTTCCTAGAACAGAGAATGATTATTTGCATGAAACCAACATTGTAAACTATGGTCTTTGAGATCTTTAAATTCAATGACTCTTCTATTTTATGTTGTTCATAATTGTATTTGGTTTCAAAGCTTCATCTGGAATCATGTCATCTAGAATAGCTACTTCACTGGTCTGCTGAGAATGCGTGTTTGACTTTAATCTCCTCTCACTGAATTATAAGATCAATGAGAGTAGGAAGAAAGACTGAATAAACAACTGACACACCATCCTCCTGCTTACCTTCCTTCTCTTTTATGTGTATCCACCAAGAAGGAGGCCATCAGCTTCCACAGAATATGTTTTTCATTGCATCTTCAATATAATACAGTACATTATTTTTTGTTCAAACCCTTGTAATCCATCCCCATTGCTGCAATAACTAATTTAGCTAATTTTAAGTTCTTGATCAACTTAATCACAGTCAGCATTCTCCTTACTACATTGTCCTTAAATTCAATCTATAAATAGATTCTATCTCAGTCGTCTATGCCTGTGTACAAAATACTTTTACAACATAGTAAATTAGAATAAATAAATATTTAGCATCTCAAGATTGTATTGTCCTGAGGAATGACAAGGCTCTTACCATTTCTTGCTGTGTCATTTTTTGAACCTACAGTGATGAATATATGAGCAAAAATGACCTGAAGTGTCAGGTAAGATTATATCCATGAAAGCCTAGACACTTGACTTCTTTCTTATAAAGTCATGACTCTAGTGTCCTACGAGCTTTATTGGAATAATCTTGAGGAAACCTCCATCTTCATTTATGAACCTTTACTTAGAAGAAATATGGAATTATTTTTCACGGTATTATTTTGGAACAAGTTGTCACATGGGCTCAGCTCATGTTTTGCATAAGTGGACCACAGATGAAAGTGAATAACGAAAGGTGCAGTGTCAGATGAATTGCTATAATCTCAATAGTCTTACATACTATGTGTCAGTGACACTTTCTAATTTTTCCTTTGTCTCTTCACTTCTTCTTTCCTTTACCCTTTATTTTATCCAAATATACTTATCTATATGCTTCATACGTTGAATTTATTGTCATCAATATAGTAACCATGTCATTTTATGAAAACAAGCAATCTTATAAGCTTCCCTCCAATTATGCTGAATAAAAAAATTGTATCCATTTTTATAAACCACTTGTATATTATTTCAGGTGTTTTTCTTCCTGTTGTATTAGGAGTCCTTATGTAATTACATACTGTAATCATTTCAAGTCAAATGGAGGTAGAAGACATTTATTGTTCAGCTTTATATGAAAAGGTCATGTAGCAAGCAGGGCATGTATTAAATCTATCCTGAATAAATGCTTAAATGGAGAAATTTATTTTGCTTCTACATGACAATCTTAAGCTTGTTTTAGAAGAGTAGATTTCCAGTCTTCATAAATATGTGTATAACTTACTTATATGAGTCTTTTCTCTGAATTTTCAACAAGTTGAATATGTTAAATAAAATGCAAAGAAAGTCAGAGATCTAACAAAATGACATGAGGGCCATGTTGTATGATTCCATTTATGATGCTTACAATTAAGGCCTGTAGCTTTTTATATTTCTCATGCCTTTACAGGCAGGAAATGGAAGTTTTGAATTCCATTCAAAAATTATTAAGCCAAATCTGTCCTTCAAGTAATAGGCTGGTTCTCAATAAAATAATGATGTGAACTGTCTGAGAAAAATATCACTTCTCTGTGGTTTGATATAGTGCATTTTTGTTTGATCTCTTCCATAAAACTTTAGGCATTTTTCAGTTACTCACACACTGATCAAAAATATATGTGTCTCCTGTTTAGCAAAACTAGCAATTATTATTTTCTGCTTAATTTTCATTGGGATGTAATAATCAGGGAGAATTCTATATTTTTAGGAATGTAAACAGAACTTTTTAAAATCTTTATCCAAATACAATAGCTCCTAGAAATTGTTGATGTACTATTATTTGTAGAACTATTACTTTTAAACATAAAAATATTGTTCTAAGAAAGAAATGTACAAATTATGTTTACCTTCTATAACTAAAAATTAACTTTAAATGCTTAATGTTATGTAATTTCTTTAAAAGCTTGACAAAATTTTATATATATATGTATATAAATACACACACATATATATATACACACACACACACATATATATATATATATATATATATATATATATATATAAAACAGAGAACTTTGAAAGGCATCAGATTAATATAACAGGTCAGTGTTCAGGCAAAACAGAGCTGGTTGCCCAGTGATTACCTGTTTATCAATCAGGCCCATATTGATAGATGTGAGCTCTGAAATGGAATGTCAGTCTCTCTCTCTCCTCTCTCTCTCTCTCTCTCTCTCTCTCTCTCTCTCTCTCTCTCTCACACACACACACACACACACACACACACACACACACACACACACACACACACAATGTTGAACTTATGCAGGTAATCAATGCTTTCAATTTCCTGAACTTAAAATTTTAAAAAGGCTAAAAAATATTTTCTTGAAAAGACTATCAGTGAACTTCATACATGCAAAAATGCAGATTGCACATGACTTAACTTGTAAGGGAGTTTCATGAGACTTCATGATGGATAGTGTTGAGGAATTTTCAAAATGGAAGAAAGTTTTTCTTAAAAAAGTATACCTAGACATCTTATAAACTAAGAATGACTCTTTCAGACATTTCAAACCCTGACGAGTCTATATTCACACATGTAAAGAAATATTGAAAAGGTTGAGCCATTTAAAAAGTTTTCAAACTTTGCTGTGGATCAACAGAATTACTTAAATTTAATTACAGGCATGTTCTATGTGCCTATCAAATTTCTAAAGTTTCTCAAAGTCTATTTCTGAAATCCTATGTTGGTTTTTCCAAGTTTTGAATCTCTTGCATTGTTACTTGAATGTTTAGAAATCTTCTTTGAGTCAATGAAAAAGTTTATTGAATATAGTTCACTTAGGCACTTAATGAATTCCTTTCCATGTGAACCCTTTATACTTTCCAGAGATTATTTTTTAAATACTCTTGTGTTTTGGTTCTAGGGTATAATCTATTACTATTATTCTGTTAAATAGACAAGCATCAAACCATTTCCTAATGACTTCCCATTATACTCCGATATCAATGCACCTATCAACCCTATATGAGAAGATTCTATTTGCAGTAGATGATGATGAGCACAGATCCACAACTGACCAAGGTGTACAGACTAAGTGACTTTAGAACATTCAGTCTTAATTGTGACATCTGTATCATTTCCCCTCTGGAGAGGCTCAGAGATCAATGTACAAGACAGGACAGAAAAGCTAAACAGCTGGAGGCCAGAAGATTAATACAATGAAACTATTATCAAGACAACATGAGCCAGCAGCACATATGAGCTCCTGGAGATTGTAAGAACATTCATAAGTCCCATGCATGCTCAACTAGACTGAATCCAACAGTGGAGAGGAGAGGTAGACCCGAAGTTTCTTTTCTAGCCAAGAATCTACTGGTGACTGATAGCTCCTGGAAAATGGAGACTTAGACTTTTTGAGACCATTGACCCTGGAATGTCAACAGCACTTCTGTGGAAGACTACTCTTAGATGAGTATATACGTAGCACAAATTGGCCTTAATGGGTGAAAAAAGAGAACACAAACTCTGGTGAATAGTAAAGCAGGATAGTTCTGTCAGAACTTAGAAGAAGGCAGAATATAATAAAACATTACATAAAAAATTTAAAGATTAAAACATTGTTTTAAATAAAATAGTGTAGAATCTCAAATCTTTTTTTAAAAAATGATTTATTTATTATGTATACAATATTCTGCCTGTATGTGTCTCTGCAGGCCAGAAAAGCGCACCAGATCTTATTCTAGATGATTGTGAGCCACCTTGTGGTTGCTGGGAATTGAACTCAGGACCTCTGGAAGAACAGTCAATGCTCCCCACCTCTGAGCCATCTTTCCAAATTTATAAATTTTTGGAGATAAATTTTTTGGAGAGTCTGGCAGAAAAACAACAATGGCTACTTTTACCAGAAAAAAAAATACATTTCTTTTTTATTTTTATTTTGTATTTATCAAGAAAAACAGCAAATTGAATCCAAAATGCTGATAAGCTAACAACAACCACAAAGAAAATAAAAATCATTAGCATGACTTATCAAGGGGGATAATGCAAATAATTTGCTACACATAGAATTACTTTGTGTTCAGTTTTCCCTGTGGATTTTTTTTTCCTATCCCTGTATATCCCCATTCAAGGTCCCTTCCCCCTCCCACCACATCAGGTCACCCTTTCTTTCTCCACAACTCCCTATCCCCTCCCTGGACAGTCCCATGGTCCCACTGATCCAATAAAGCTTAGTTCAGTCTCCCCTCCTGGCAAATCCAGTTTTGTTCCCCCTCCCTCAAGAGTGAGTCAGGTGTTCCTATAGGTGGAGTGGGATCCGAAGGGTCAGTCCAGGGTGTTTCTGATCCCAAGCTGTTTAGTGGTTGTGGTTTGAAGCTTGGGCATGCTTGGCTTTTTTCTTGTTAGTTTGTTTAGAGACCACTAATGAGTGTGTACATCCCCTGCTTATCTTTCTGGGTTTGTGATACCTTGCTCAGGAGGATATTCTCCAAATCCATCCATTTGCCTGTGAATTTTAGGATATCATTTTTTCTTAGTGCTGAGTAGTATTCCATTGTGTAGATGTACCACAGTTTGTTAACCCATTCTTCAGTTGAGGGACATCTAGGTTGTTTCCAGGTTCTTGCTATTACAAATAATGCTGCTATGAACATAGCTGAACTAATACCTTTGGAGTGTGACTGTTCATCTTTAGGGTATACACCCAGAAGTGGTATTTCTGGGTCCTTGGGGAGATTGATTCTCAATTTTCTGAGAAACTGCCATATTGCATTCCAAAGTGGCTGAACAAGCTTACACTCCCACCAATAATAGAGTAGTGTTCCCCTTGATCCGCATCCTCTCCAACATAGGCTGTCATCTGTGCCTTTTATCTTAGCTAATCTAATAGGTGCTGTCTCAAAGTTGTTTTGGTTTGCATTTCTCTGATGGCTAAAGATGATGAGCACTTATTCAGGTGCCTTTCAGCCATTCGTAATTCCTCTGCTGAGAATTCCCTTTTTAAATCTGTACCCCATTTTTTGATTGGGTTATTCAAGGTTTTGGGCTCTAGATTCTTGAGCTCTTTGTATATCTTAGAGATCAGTGTACAAAATGCAAATAAATCCATTTAAATTTATAGGTCATTCAGAATGTTCTGAAGCAACAGTAATTTAAAGTTTAGGAAGTGAATAATATCTCTCCAATTTAAGATGTATTGTGCACTTAATCTTCAGAGAGAGAAAAACATACCACAGACTAAATATAGAAACAAACAAAACAAACCACTAAATAGTTTAAGAATGTTAGACCTGCATTGTGGCAATCAGCACATGTATTAATTAGCTAAAATGTCTGATCAGATTTGCAGATAGATACTTTTATCTCTTAAAAAATCATTTTTCTATATCTTAACTACTTTACTATGATCGTTTTCCACACCTTCCTTCAACTGGAAGCTCCTCCTGTATAACATTGTGTAAATTATGGATATTTAACTGATAATTGATGAAGAAGGAAGAAGGAGAGAGGTTATACAGTCAGTCTACAGAGTTTAGGGAAGATAAAAAAAAAAGCTGGATCATAGGTGTTACCTTGGTTAATTGTATATTTAGGTATTTTTAGTACGAGGATAGAATTTAATTGTTACTTTATTGCTAAGTTTTCCCACTTTTTAACCCAGGCTCTGTAGGAAAGCCTTTGGAATCTCAGGCTTCACAGGTCCTCTTCCTGATGAACAAAGGCCAACAGGAAAACCTAAAAATCAAATTTAGGAATTGCCTGCTGTATCAAAGTGCAGAGCTCCCCAAAGAATATGGAACAAAGGAGTTTTTTTTTTTTATCACACCTAGTATACTGATTGCTCTTGAAAATGGTTTCATACAATTTAGGAGGCAGTTCACTCCAGGGAATATCAGTCAGTGCTAATGTAGAAGAATCGTGCACTCTGACACTCTGTGGTGTGGCAACTCATTTTTTATCATCCAAAGGATGTGGTCAGGCAGCAATGTGTTTATGTTTGCCCCTTATGGCTTAATAGAAATATGACTTAGTCATGTGACCCTTCTCCTGTGATTACATCTACTTCCTCATAAAGTGTCTAGAAAATCAGCTATAATGTTTATGTACAGATCTCTCAGCTAGAAGTAAATTTAGTTTTCCATAGAGATAAATGGTTCTAGTATTAGTCCTATATCACCAATTTTAGTGATTGTCACTGTAGGCTGTTAATATTGTTGCTGTTGTTGTTTTAAAAAGGGTCTTTTATAATTACAGACTCTCATTACATGTTTTTGTCCACATTCTCACAGATATTCTCACAGGTCTTGATATGCTTCATCTACAGTTACTGCATGTACTCAGTTTAATCAAACATATCTGTTTTTGCCATTTCTTGTGTCTTCATACCACAGAATGTCCCCACTTGCTTGAGAAGGCACTTTCTCAAACTTCATTTCTCTCTTTTCCATGTTATTTTACAGAAATTGGAAAGAAAAATTATAGATGTGAAGTATGTTATCATTTAGCAATGTTATACTCATACTGAATGTACTTCTCCATCCAAAAGACTTCTCAACCCCTCTCTGAGAGCATTTCCCCATTCAGATGAGCAGCTGAAAACTCCAACAGGACCCTTAGCAGCCTGCAGTTAGGAGTAGATACGAACTAGTTAAATGTGCTTTAAAAATCCAACATAAACAACATTTGTAACTTCTTGCACTTAAGAAAGTTTCCTCAAAGCAGTAATACAGTCATTTCAATAACACAATGTCATTAGAATATGGAGAAATAACCAGTTGCTGTGACAATGACCTGCTTCTCACCTGTCTTAGGAGGCATCAGGAACCCTCTCCAGTCTTAACAAACTCTTTGAAGTCCATGAAAAATCTATCTTCTTAAAAAATACCACATCCAAAAGCAATAGAGCTTCTTTAATCATATTCATGAAGTTAAATTTTAGTTGATGCTGGGAATTCTATAATGTTACAAAATGGTTCATAAAATATAGCCATCTGCTGTGCTGAGTAACCGTTCATTTCTGCTAGTTTTCAAATGGCTGTGCTTTTAAGCGTTTGGATTTTTGCCTAAGCTTCACGCTCCCTCTGACAGTTCCTTCTGACCTCTGCCTGTGGAAATATAAAAATTCTGCCTTCCCAATCTTGCTTTACAAGCTTCAGTGGGAGGATATAAATGGATTAAATACATTCTGTGAAGTTTTACCATGAAAGACCTTTCACATACTGCCTGCATGGCTGGCTCTATTTACAACATTGCTGGTTTCTACTGAAGAAACCACTTGTAAAAGGAATTGCCTGGAGGGCCAGTGCTGAAATCAAACATGTAGAGAGTAATATGTAGTTAGCAGGAAATAAACACTTTTATTACAACACAGAAAAAAATTCAAAATAGAAGAGAGGTTTCATAGGAAAAATAGTGGAATGTAAGTTTCAGAGCTGAAAATATGATAAGCAAACTTTTTGGTAAATAATAAAAGAAAGACTTGGCAAAATCTATAGAGTTTTAATTTTAGGAGTGCATGTGTGTGCATGTGTGTGTGTTTGCATTCTTGTTTTTCTGTGTTTGCTATAAACTGACTAGATGTTCAATGCATAAATATTTCTTGAAATCACAAAAAGAGTGAATAAAATTGGAAATCAGTGAATAGATTAATTTTCATTTGGCAGAGTTATAAGAAAATATTTTTGTAAGAACACAAAGAGAAGAAATTAAGAAGAGCAGTTTTAAAATAATAAAATGGAAATTAACTGAGGAATAAAAACTATGAATAGGAAGAGATATATACAACACATAGAAAAATACTAAAAATATGAAACCCTGTAGATTGTGTTCATGATAAACAATTCTGACTTTCAAGTATATATCTAATTGATTATGTATGCAGTTTCCTTCCTTGTTTTCCTAGATGAGCAGACCTTTCTTGTTTTAGTTCAGAGGATGGCAACATCTGGGAATGTATTTTTTGCATTGGTGTTATATTGTGCAGTAAGTATTGTTGGTGGCCTCAGTATGAATGAACTGATTATGCCAGAGGTTTTCTTGCCTTTCTGTTCCTCAGTTATCTCATACAACCTTTCAAAGGTAGTACTCTAATAAATGACTGAATCACACTCTTCCTCTCCCATGAACGAGATTGTGTTAGAACCCTTGAGCTACTGTCAAAATTGCCATAAAATGATTAGATGACAAGGGACAGGTATTTATTGCTCTCATTTCGTGAGACTTGGGAATCTCTGATCAAACCAGAAGTAGATTGTACATGTAATAAGAAGTCATTTTCTAATTCAACTGTTGGGTCTCACATTCTCTTTTCATATTGGAGAGGACAAAACAGATCTCTACGGACATGTTTGTCTCAACCACTTATCATACAATATAATCATTTCCCCAATAATTTTTTAATACTATTCATTTTGAGATTAAAATTTGAGTACATTAATTTAATGCTAAGCCTGATAGTTATATTGAGTCTGCAGCAAGGAAAATATTTTTATATTATAAAAATGCATGTGTTCGCTTGGAAAACTCCCAATAAAACAGATGTGATAATCAGAAAGCCTGTAAATTTTCAATTATGCATTGTCTGGATACATATTTAAAATGTAAATTCTATACAGATTCTACAAAATTATTAAATAACTCAACTAGCCTCAACCCAATTTATTCAGTCCACTTTTCTGCAGCCAGTTGAGTTACCTGCAGTGCTGACTAGGGGCACCAGTAATAAGAGACATAAGGAAAGAAACACATTTCAGCTTCCTGACAGAATTCACTTCATGTTGTCATGGTTTTGAAAATTGATGTTGGCTCAAAGGCATCTTTTCTAGAATGTTAACACTCGAACCAGGTCTCAACATTGGTATGTATTAGCTTAAGTAGATTGCTTTCTCCATTTCACATAAATTATATCACCTGCATTGAGTAAATGGAAATTATAATTGCATAAGAAAAGAGGCAAAGCAATATGGAATTGTGTGGAGAAATGATTTTGAAATTGAATTTTCTTCTGGGAGTACAGGGCTTGGGAAAGGAATGAATGTGTTGGAAGGTTTGATCAGTAAGAAGGCATTGAGAAAGTGGAGCAGGACAAGCCAGTGAACTCTGCTGACATTTAACGGATTTATGCAGTTCATTGCTATAATAACTCACTGATGGACCATTCTATATGTTAACATAAATTTTCATAAATTAACAAGTTAGTGAATGTTTGCTGAGACTATGCATGAATTGAAAGAGATGCTCATAGGGATGTGAAAAAGTAGTTATAACGGTTTAGGTGAAGAAACTCCAGAGATTTATAGATATATCAACTTTTGTACCATGGCCCAGTTCTGAGTACAAAGCATGATATATGAAGTCTAATTGTCTGTGCTTGAATAAAACCCTTATGTGAGTTGATTCTGACATTAGTTATGTGTGAGAACAGCTATGGAAGGCTGATAGTCTATAGCACTGTTTTCTATTGAAGTATATCAGATTAAGGGTGTAAAGTGGAAGCATGTGAGTCTGAAGCTCTCTAAAGGTGAGTTTTTCATCAACTTGGCAAAGTACGAATAACTTCCTACTTTTGGATAAAACATACCTTTGGTTTCATTACTTAGGTAACTACCTAAAGGCCCAAGTATGTAAAGCATTCCAAGAGTCTGAAGCTCTCTAAAGGTGAGTTTTTCATCAACATGGCAAAGTACGAATAGCTTCCTACTTTTGGATAAAACATACCTTTGGTTTCATTACGTAGGTAACTACCTAAAGGCCCAAGTATGTAATGTCAAGACAATACAAGCCCTCTGTACATGAAGTAGATTCTATATTGGGGCATTCCTCTCTGAATGCAGTAAGACATGCACATCTGACATCCCCAGTCATCTAAACAAGTACCCAGAATTCAAATGGACAAATACATCTGTAACAAAGCAGTATCCCAGTTGAAAATTGTTGTGTGAATAAAGTTTATATTTAAGGCTTGATGGTTTCTGCTAATATCAAAAACAAAAAGGGAAAGTTTATATATATATATATGTATATATATATATATTACAAGAATATTTATTTATCAACTGTCAAATTCCACAAAAAAGTTGTCCAAAATAGTCTACAATAACCATTTTTTTCTGTTATGTTTCCAGTGATGTCTAATTGATAGCCATTATACAATAATTATTTGAAGGTTTGCCTTTATTTTCTGTCAACTTAATACACTAAAATTAATGCTTTACATTACAGAAAACATAAATGTTTCTATTTCAAGAAATCCTACAAAATGATAGATACTATTAATTATTAGAATCTTGCAATGACCCTCTAAGACCTATTGCTTCTATGAATGCTACATTTTATCACAGCTACCCAGGGCAGCCATCACGATCTTGTATGTGGCTCAGGTACATAATTTTATGCAAATGATTATTAGTGTCTTCAAAGTCATCACTTCTGTAGAGAGTTTCAATTTAGTATCAGAAAGAAAGTTTATCCCCTACAATTACACCATAATTGCCCATTTTAATGCAATTTTCTTTTACTGATCACAGTCCTAGATTTTCTAAAAGGTTAGGTAACTAACTAATTTGATGGCATATATCTTATCTCTATAGACATAGGTTAAGAAATGTCACTTTGATTGTCTCCATGGCAAGCTGTGTCACATGTGGACAGTTCCATCTCACTGCCTAATTTGACCTAATTTGCTATTTTGCTTCATCAGCACATTACAGCCAATCAATGATCTGTTATCCAACGAATTATGAACCCTGTGGGTTATCTTCCATTGCACATGTTTTAATCAGTGTACTGCCTTGGGTATTATGATCACTTTATCCTGTAATAAAAGAAATGTTGATATCGTCATCTGCAATTGCCAGCAATTTGCAAAAGCAGGTGAGCTGGCTGGCTCTTAGATAAAACATCCCATGGGCGTGGTGACTTGGCATGATATTACCAAGAGCCATTCTGTTTCCCTCATCCTGAAATTAATTATTTTCTTATACAAACCATCATATTCAAAATGGTAAATTTCTTCGAGGAGGTATAATGTCTTCTTTTAAAACTACATTCTTTTTATGTTCATTATCATTGTCAGCTTATTTTCTTTACAAAAGCTAAACCAGCAAGAGCAGTAGTGCTCTTACAGCTAAGTAAAATATTTTAGAGATAGTATGCTGCAAAATATATAAGTATTCTTATTGAGCTTAATCTATTTATTTTGGGGAGTTTTTTTTCTATTAGTAGTAACAAGCTGATCATTGTCATTATTAAGATTCACTTATACATTATTTTATGTTCTTATTTTTTGAGAATTTTATACAATTTATTCTCTTCTTCTTCCTCCTCTTCTTCTTTTACATTTCTTGATTTTTTTTAAAGACAGAATTTCTCTGTATAGCCTTGGCTGTCCAGGATCTTGCTATGTAGAACAGGCAGGCATTGAACTCAGAGATTCGCTTGCCTCTGCCTCCCAAGTGTTGGCATTAAAGACCAAATCATTCTATCTCCTGAGAGACCACCTTTCTAACCAGTATAAATAGATGTTTGATATTAGACTACTGTATGCAGATATTATCTCTCTAGTAGGTCATGCTTGCATTGCATGTTAGCATGAATTTATCTAACTCATTAAACAAAAAACATTTGGTTTTTATTAAAGTTTAGGTGGAGTGATAGGACCACTCATTATTATTCCTCATTGAGCTGAAAGGAAGCTAGGAAATTTTCACTAAACCCAGTATAAAATGTTCAATGGGAAGAGGTACTTAGTGGTACTTGGTGACCCTTGTTTTCTGATGAAAAGCTGAAACTGTTGAGTTTTGAATTTCAGATATTTATGGGATGAGTTTGCTAAGACCTTAAGTAGAATCACATTTTCCATATTATCTGCATGTTATGAAAATTTGTGTTTACTTGTTTAATCTAGCTTACTATTTAGAATGTTCATTATTATGTATCCTTTGACCTGAAACTATTAGATCATGTTTAGTGTGTTTGTCTCTCTGGCTCTGCTTTTCATTCTGTCTCTATGTCTCTTTCTTCTTTCTCTGTGTTTTTGTGTCTCTGTGTTTGTCTCTATCTATCTGCTTCTCTCTCTCTCTCTCTCTCTCTCTCTCTCTCTCTCTCTCTCTGTCTGTCTGTCTCTCTCTGTCTCTCTCGTGTGTGAACAAGTTGTGGAATTTCATTCTCTTTTTCTAGCATTTGAGTCCTGGGTTTCAGACTTTTCAGTTTCTTTATCTCTTGGGACATCTAGCTGACTGAAGAAAACATTTTTAGCCTAATTTAGTGAAAGTGTTATAATGGATAAATGAAAATGTATGTTTTGAGGGGAATTTTATTAGTATTGATTATCACTTTGTGTCTTATTGACAAGAGACATTTTTCTCTTCTTCACATCTCTCATCAGAGCCACAGTCATTCTACTTGTTTTAATCTTTGTATTCTATTTTTTAATCATTTACTGACAATAAATTATATGAAAACTGGGTACCAGTAATTTTATCCATGAAATGTGATTAAAAAATAAAATTTTCCATCTCACTTGCTCCTCATATGTGTGTGTTGACAATTTCTTAAGGTTTTAAGATTCTGTTGAGTCTGCACTGAAAAATAGGCACCACCTGCTTTATCTGAGCAAAAGTTATATATCATGATGTTTATCAAAAATTCATGTGATAGGGAGAAGATCATGCTAATAATGAAATGGAAAATGTCTACAGAAGTCAAGATTCACAAGGAATGGGATTTCTCTTTACATACACACAAAAACACACACATCTTTTATTGACTTCCCTATGGTCATTCTGGCATGCATATGTATGTGATATATGATGTGTATGTGAGGTGACGGTATATTTTGTATTCAGTGAATCTGAGAGCGTGTGTGTGTATCCATGCATACACATGGGAAGGCCAGGAAAGGATATGAGGTTTCTTCCATTATTCTCCAATCAAAGACTGTCAATAACCAGATCACTGTTTCAGGTAACTTTGCTGCCTAAAATGATTTTGGATCGATCTTTCTGAATCTCCTGAAACTGGAGTGGCAAACACTGACAGACATTCCCAGTTATATTCATGTTTGGAGTATATATGCTGGGAATTAAGACTGTGGTTCTCAGGCTTGTAATACAAACTCACTGACCCAATGACTCACTTTTCAGGCCCTTATTTTTTTAATAATAAAATAGTAAAGCAAATCTATAGTTGTAAGTTGTAAAAATATTGATTATGGTAGTAAAACAATTTTATCTGTTTATCTCTGCTTTCTCAAACTAATTTATAACATTTTCATGGGACAAAAGCATGGAAAATAGAAATGTGTGAGAGATCATTCATAAGAAACAGTGGGAGATTCAGCTCTCCTACCTTCCAGGTACAGAAATTTGAGCAAATTACTTTCTAACTGTATCACTTTATTCTTGATTACAAAGCTATAAACAAAATCATAGCTCCTTGGTCACCAGAGGCTGTAAGCAGAACCAAATGGTTTCATAGCATGCCAGGCAAATTTCATGAACATGAAACTCTTATATAAATAATCATAGAATTGCCAGAAAGGATGTAGTCAAAATATGGAGAATATCATCTAAGTAGATGCTGGACCACCTTGTGTCTAGCTTCTGAAGACCTAAGCAGAGGACTCAGATTCTACTGCTCAAATGTTAAGTCCTTGGGTGATGCTTTAAGATGAGTTATCCTGGTTTAATGCTGTGTTGCTTTCTAGGCAAATGATTTGTGGGTAAGCAGAGAAGTTTTCATCTTTCATGTACTAAACAGATATGCATTGAGTTATGACAATTTGAAATTGCATTGGAGGCTTGTGTGAAATACATAACCTTGATTTAATAAGGGAAGTTAGGTCTTTGAAGTTTTTGCACAGATTTTCTTACAATATTTTTCAAAAAATGTTTACTCAGAAAATCTCTGGTTATGTGATAATGAAAACTCATATATCTTTGAAATGTCTTATGATGACATTTGGCAAGGATCAGTGAAAGCCTTCTCAAATATTAGAAAAATAATAAATGTGTGAGGGCAAATTCTAAAGTATGTTTTATTTTCTTGTTAGTCGTTTTCTGAATCTCAAGATGATAACTATTATTTGTTATTCTTAGAAACAAAAATGTGTAATATTACTTTTTTGTACCATTTTATGTCACTTTTGACAACAGGGTATTTATCTTTTGACCAGCAAATATAAAATTTTAGTGTAAGTACCTATAAGTAAATATAAGCTTCATGGTTTAATATGATCAAATAATATTATCTATAATTAAATACTAATTAAAGGATTTGTCCTGTCAATATAAGAATGAGGAAACTCATGAAATATTAATAACTTAATGCAGTAGAAGTAAAAAAAATATGGAAGATAGATTGATAGCAATGCCAATTAGAAAAACATCATTAATGGGTTCTCTCCTAAGGCCTATGATTTTGTAACCATGCATTTGACCATGTTTAGCATACTAAGTATAAATTCTATCATATGAAGGGAACAGTTAGTTGTTCCCGCCAAAAGTCTTGGTACTGTTGTGTGACTGGGTACAATATGTCTGCAAGTTGGTATTGAAGCAGGAATGTCTAGCACTAGAAAAGTCCACATTTATTTTGTCAGTATTGCTGACCATCTAGCCTACCCCACATGGAGATTTTCAATTGATTGAGATACCCTTTTCCAAATTAAATAGGTGATAGATGAGTAGCAACACCCAATGCTGTCCACTGATTTCTAACATTTGCATCCCCTTTCCCAACATACAGATGAGATATGAATAAATGGGTCTAAAAGATGAGCAACCAGTCATACAACCAATCAAAACCTGCATAAGATAACAAAGAAGGTAAAACATAAAAGAGAGACCCCTAGAATATGAAAAATCCCTCCACACAATAGAGAAATGTAAGCACTAGAAGATATGACCACAGTTGAAGACAGGTAGATTATGGTCCAAATGTTGATGCTAAGCAAAAATCAACAATAATAGTCTGAGAAATTTCTATTAAATGAAAAGACAAATTTTGGTCACTGTAATAAAGATATCACCTTGGAGTCACTCATAGTAAAGAATGAAAGCCTGAGTTTAACAAGGTAGCTAATTTTAGAATGGAGGGACATAAACCTAAAAAGGGCCGGTGGAGTTTCACAGAGAAATAAATAGAAGGTCTATGTTGTTTGATCACAGCTTGAAATACCCTGTGGTTATATGTTCAACAGAATTACGGAGATGCTGAGTCTAGAGTTCCTGGGCAGGTAAATTCTCAGTACTACCACTTCACTGCTTTTCATTTCTTAGGAACACTAACACCAACTAACATGCTTTACATTTGCATTATGTTTATCAACACATATGCATGTGCACACACATGTACGTACACTCATATAAGCACACACACACACACAAGGACACATGAATGAGAGTTTTAAGAAGTCTATATACTTAACTGCAATATCCTCAGCAATTAGTACAGAACCCTTCTGTGATGACTATTATGTATGTATTCTTAAATGGCTTTGATGTGCCTTGCCTTTCTCTTGGACTGTTTATAGTTTCCATTATCCCAATGAAGCATAAACCTGAAAGGAAGGGATTATTGTGCATTTACTTCCAAATGAAAATGTTTTTTTCATCCAAGTTTTCTTGATTCTTTCAGAACTGGACAGCAGTCTGTTGCCTCATGGCAGTTAAATGTGACCCAACCATTCTTCTGTGACCACAGAGTGAGGCAGGGCACATGAGTGTGCTATCCTGCCTTAAACACTGGAGTGCCACTCTCTTGGGTAAACACATCCTACAAAAGCATGTTTGCTGCTTTCCTCATTATCCATCCACATGGAGGCTTGGGAGATGGTTTGTTATTTGGCTTAACTTTTTCCTGATAAAATAATGAATGAGCCAAAAAACAGTGCAATAGAAATTTATAATTTTCTTTTCAAATATTCTGTTTTCTTGATGCATTGATGATTAGTTATTCTATCCTCAATACCAGGCATGTTTTATAGGAACAATATTCTATGACATCCAAGTCAAAAATACACACATTCAAAACTTTCTCACTAACCTATCACTTCCTTTGTTGGCAGTAACCTCAGTGTAACTGTGGTTCTGAAAAGGAAAAAAAAATGTGGAAATAAGAATGAAATAATAGACACATAGTTTAATATCACTACATTATTTCTATAACATATGAAATATAAAAATTTTTCTCAACAAGAAACTAATTATTTACCTTGTAAGCTTATTAAAATGAGAGATATGGGGAGCTTTTATTTAAATATTTAAGCTATCCTGAGTAGTCCTAGACTACTGAATGGCAGCAGTTGTCATTCTTGCTTTCTTGATTCACATCATCTGGATTGATGCCCAAGCATGGCTTATCTCATTCCTCCCAGAGTCTCTAAAATTTGCCTCCAGGTATTATCCTGCCTGGATGTCAGTTTCATCGAGTCTCAACTGGGGTGAAATGGTCCACATTCCCTTATGGTATTGTAGTGCTTAAGTCCTTACCTACCAGCTGTTTCTAGGAGCTGCAAATCCTCTCGGTTCTCTTTCCAGGACCTATCCCACCATCCAGTCTTATTTCTTCAAGCCATTAAAGAAGCTAACTCCACGCTGTTATGACACAGATATGTACAATGTGAGATAATCAGAGGAATGACATCTTGTCACATCTGCTAATACTCTGCTATTATAAGCAAGAACAGTCTACTTGTACTAAAAGGCAGTGATGACAGGTTGATAAGAATCAAGCCTCCATGGTGGCCTTTTTAGGTTATATCAGCTGAAAACAACGTATCTACAATCAGCATTCTATAGGATGACTCTGAATTGACTCTAATTTAGCAATGTAAAACTCTGACCTGATGTGTAGCTCTCCAGAGGCGCAGGCAGTAAACAGCAGGTATGAAAACATGCTGTGAATTCCCAGAATCCACATCCAGCATGTGAAATAATCACCTAACCTAGAGCTGGGAAAGCAATAGGTAGAACTATGAGGCCTAATGGCAAGCTAGTCCAACCAAATTGGTCAGCTCCAGGAGAGACAGTGTGGAGAATAGAAGATGGAGAGTGACTGTTGGGAAAATATCCAGTATTGACTCCTGACTTCTGTCTCAAACACAGATTCTTCCATGTAAGTGTCAGGATCCAAACCTTATACAAGGCAAAAATGAAGATGTCTCTGGGGGCTGTTGTTTTATCCAAGGTTCATAATAATTCTCTTTCTACCCCATCAAGGGTATCAACAACTCTAATTCCTTATACTTGTAAAATCACCCTGTACTGTTTTCCTGTTGACTGATGTATAGAACCGTGTCTCTGTCCTAAGAGAGACTTTTCACTATCTACTCTCAAACATAGACACATTTGCGATGATAAGTCCAGGATGAGTATGCCTATGTTCTTTTCTGAAGCACAGTTCTAATCAGTCCTAACAATAAAATTCCAGAGTCAGATGTTAGACTGAAAGCTAAAAGATCAGAGAAGCATAGCAACAGCCACTAGAGTGTTTTAACTTCTATGAATCTTCAAACTGAATAGGGAGAGGGATCCTCAATGGAGATTCATCCACCTTATGTTCCTAAATTCACCTTCCTAGTGCTAGGATTAAAGGTGTGTACCACCACTGCCTACCTTTGTTTCTAGTTGAGACTTTTTCAATAACACATTGCCCAGGATGGCCTTGAACTTCTGATCTTCAGGCTTCATCCTCCCAAGTCTGGGATTATAGGTATGTGTCACCATTGCCTGTCCTCAGTGATTAACTAGTGGGTAGCCTTGCCCTCTGATCATCAGGCAAATTTTATGTATCAGAACCAGAAACAAAATATAATATACTTTTCAATCCCCGAAATCTTCAGTTTCTGTTTTATACTCCCAGATACCAAAGATGCATGTAATCACCTGTACCTCACATAAGTAAGTTATACATCCATAATGCATTTCTCATATGTTTAGTGTCTTGAGAGATACCTCATTTTTCCTATAGATGTCTAGATCTTGGATATATTGAGAATAATCATTAGCATTTTAATGTCTTTGATATGACAAAAAATGTGTTAAAAAAATTCAGTTTAAAAAGGAAATTCATTTTACTTAAATGAGACAATTCAAAAGTTGAAAAATAAACTATGCAACATAAATTATATTTTGAGTCTGTGGTCTAGAAGGATTTTTTTGTTATCTATTTTTGAACAGACCTTGCAGGATGGAATGAGTAAGTCTGATGCTTAGAACACTTGGTCTAGAGTCTACACAACATATCTGATCAGGATAAGTGGCTGTGATTATAAAAGAATAAGCACTAGTGATTTTGAATGAATGTGTAACTAAAGTATATTTAGTGCTAAAATGGGAAATTATGGAGCTCCAGTTGCTTGGGCTAATGTCTAGCACTTATTATAAAATGGAGAACTGCATGCCTCTGCTTTAAATGTCTCTGGTAAGGTAGGGTGGGGTGGGATATACCTTTAAACTCTGCACTGTAGAAGGTGAGAGAAACCCTGTTTACCAATCTTCAGCACACAGTGAGAACCTGTCTCAAAACTAAAGAAAAAATATTGTGATAAATGGGAATCATAATGTGAATGGAGATAAAATAATCCTGATTTTTTAATTATAGAGTTTTGCTGTCAAAGACTGCAATATCTCTGTTTTCCAACCCAATTTTATTTTGCTGTGTGATTTTCTTTACTATTTATCATAAACAAACTTGTATGTCTAACTACTTTCCATTTTTTCCCACTAAAATGAAGAAGCCTGATAGAAAGACTACCATCAAATTATATTAATACTTAAAATACTACAATGATTTTCTAAAACTTTAAACAACTTTTAAGATTGGATATTATATGATTATATTTGTAGTTTAATACCATTATTATAGGTCTACCAGATAAACTGGTATTTTTAAATAAATAAATTATAAGATCAGAATTAAAGTATTTAAATTCATTAGGAAAGAGATAATTTTAAATAGAAAGAGAAATAAAGAATGGAAATTTGGGGAATGTTGTATAAGACTGTCACTGTAACCATGGCACTAGCCCCTTTCTTTCTATTTCCTAGGAGACTTTCAAGTCCTAAATTAGTCTAGTAACCTTGAATGCTTTTTTGTCTTTTGTATTTCATTTTTTCTGTAGTAAACCTATAAGTTCTTATTCAAAATTACATATTTAAACCAAAGTGACATATTTTGTCATGCAATATACCTTAGCATGTACCAAAAAAATTGTAAATGCACCACACTACAGAAAGAAGTAAGTAAGAATATTTTATAGTTCTACTTTATAAACTGTCTACGGTAGTATAATCCATATCCAAAACAGAAAATGGAATGAAAATGCAAAGGCCTGGGTGGAGAATAAAAAGTTACTCCTTGGTGGGTGCTGGATTTTTCTTTGGGAATAATATTGAAGATGATGTATGTGGTAGGTTTTCACATTATGAATATACTAAATGCTATGAAATTGCATAATTTATAATTGTTAATTGCTTACATGAAATTCACCTTGGTTTTTAACAATAAGGAACAATATTCCCTTGTGTATGCTTACAGCCAAAACAACAAGCAGATGTAAAACAATATAACAACCTAAGTGATATATTCCTTGACAATACCTTTAGTGTTTTATTATTTAAGGTGCCTTATCTTGAAGCCTTTCCCCCTCATATCTACCTCTAGATGGGAAAGCTTGAAATTAATGTACTAGCCTTCAATTGCTCTAGCTCATGTATTATTAGTGTGTTGATAATTGTGTTCCATGATACTAACTGAGTGTCCCTGAAAACTTGCTTCCCCTATCATGTAGCCATTACCTTCACACAATTAAACCAAAAGTGATTATTTTACCAATTCAGGTAACAATGTTCTGGGGGCCTCTCAGTTCTTGTTCCTTTTGAGAGACAAATTTAATGTGGTTCATAGAAGATCCACACACATAACTAATTTATGTGCAATAAACTTGCAAAAGTTGTAAGTACTCATTTCCACAGGATATCCAACAAGTTGTCTGGATGTCTGGCTGTGTATCTGTTGTTCACATTATCCTTTATGTGGTTCTCTCTCAGCCTCCTGATTTCAACACCGCTGCCTCTGCCCTGGTGTGCCTTCACTTAGCTCTTTTTAACTGGAAGTTGCTTGTTCTGGATTCGGTCTGCCATGAGACTCTTGTTTGATACCATGACTTCTTATGAGTTAAGCCACCATGTTGCTTAAAAGTGAAGACATTCAATTAATATTTATCCTTTTATTTGAAATAGATTTTTTTCATATACTATATACTGTTTGCTTTACCTCTACATCTCCTAGCTCCTCTCAAATCCCCTCTCCTGGATCAACATGCTCTGTGTGTGTGTGTGTGTGTGTGTGTGTGTGTGTGTGTGTGTGTGTGTATCTGTGTGTGTATGTGTTAGGGTGTCAAAAGGAGGGAGGAAGGAAGGGTGTTCTACTAATATCTGCTCAGTCCCCTGGGAATGGGGATAGAGAGTGCAAAGAGGACAAACTGTGTAATCTACTACAGAGCTGGTGATGAGATTAGGGGAATGAATTTAGAGAGGTGGCACAGTGATGATCTGAAGCTTGCCTCTCTGCTGTACTCACTTACTTGCTTATAAAACAGTGGCCTTTGGCAGGGGTGTGGGTGAGGAAAGACATGTTTTCTTTAAGGGTCTGGTCACAGGGAGTTTAATTATGCTCCAGTAAGTAAATGAGTAGCATGAATGGGTGGTTTTGTAAATGGGGAGATCATAAGAGTGGGCATGATTCTGAGAGGACTGATAACTGAGTTTGATAGGGTGCAAGATGTAAAAACACCAAATAATAAATATATATGTATATATATAAATTAAAAAAATACTGTGGTTAAAAAATAAAATAAAACTGTAGGTTTCCATAAGGTTCTTTTCAAACACCCTTGCTATTAATTGTGCTTTTCTCCCTTTCATTTATTCTAATTCATATTTTTTATAACAAATGACCACAGTTTGATTAAAAATGCCCAAAACTCTGAATTATACATGAAATGGCTTTTCTAATATATTACATTTAGAGGGCATAGAAGAGTACTATTGAGCTATGTCTGCTGAGGGGAGTTTAAATTGGCTTATTTGGACCATGTTTAAGCCCAGCTCTTTTATAGTGTAATTTTTAGAAGAAAAAAATGACTCTGAACAATGTAACCAATTTAACTTACTGTGCCTTTAATGGACAATATTATTCTTATAGTTTCCAGAAGAAAGCTGAAGTAAAGTCCATTATAAAATTAATTTGAATATTCATCTTCAAATTTGCTACCAAGAACACTTTTAAATGTACCCTCATATTCTTCAACATAATTCAAAACAGATCCTGAAGATATATACTAAAAAATGTTAGAGTTTCTAAAAGTGTATATTACCTAATGACAATTTTTAAATGTTTATGACATCATTTATGCTGTGCTAGGATTAAATAATGAATAACTCAGGCACATTGGAACAGCACAGAAAAAGTTTTTAGTCATGGCACGGGGTAAGTTCAAGTTGATGCTCTTTTACCTTACAAGTTTGTATTTCAGGACAAGGTAGAATATGGCTGCTTATCTCTTAAAGGTTTTATTCTACTGTCTATGGGCTGTCACAGTAGGCATGTCCTTCATCTGTGTGTCCCCCTGGCTGATTCCACCTGGACACATGTTTGGAAATATGTGTATAAGGGCTGGTGATATACTGTGCATCTAATAACGTTCACCTGGAAGTCAGAATACAGAACCAAAGCACATTAAACTATCAAGGTGAGGGAGTAGTGAAGAAACTTCACACTACAACCATGTCTCCCTCCCCCCCCCCTTTTTATTCTCCAATGTATAAATGTACCATTCACTGGGGATTAAGAATAGTGCTTACTGTATCTAGAATGATAAATCCAAGTGTTGCACTCAAAAGAGGAGCAGATAATTTTTTGAAATGACATTTAATTTAAAAATAAAATAAGAGATTGTTTCAAAACTAATGCCATAATGGCTTAAATAAAATAATACTTTAAATATAAAAGGCAAAATTTTGTATTTAAGATTCCTATAACTTTAAACATTATTTTTATTTAATTTCATTTCATACAATACTTTTTAGCTTTATTCTCTCCCTGCCCCGATCTTCTAAAAAAAATACCAAAAGAGACAAAACAAAAAAGCCAAAAGGACAACATAAACTAAAAAAAAAGAAAAAAAAAACAAACAAACCAGAGAACTGAAGAACAAAATCTTAAAAAAGAATGAAAGCTTAGAAAAAAACTGAAATTAGAAATTGATAAGACAAAACATAACCAAACCAAACAAAAATTGCTCCCCACAAACATAACATTCACTTTGTGTTGGCTACTTAGTCTTGGGCCAGGGACCTGTCCCAGAGTACGATCCATACACCCAGTGACACTGCATTGGAGAAGACTAAATTCTCCTTTACTATAAGGTAATAATTGTAAATTGGTTCTTGGTTATAGTAGGATTTTGGGTCTATGTCTGCTTCTCAGTGTCGCAACTTTATCTGTCTTGAACCTATGCTGTATGTCTTGTATGTGTGTGGTTATGATCTCTGACAGTTTCTGCATGTCAGGAACTGTGTATCAGTATCCTGTGGTGTCTGCAAAAAAAACTTTTCATGGAGTCATCTATAATCTTTTAGCTGCTCTTCTAATTTTTGAAAGTAGGAGCGTTATAAAGATATACTAGGCTGACTGTTTCCGTGTGGTGGGAATGTTCATCTGTATGCTGTGAAAAATCATTCTAAAAAAAAAAAAAAAAACTTTTTGGCCATGGTGGGTCACCGTAGAAGAAGAAGTACTGTGAGGAAACTGAGGTTCAGGTAGAAGGAGTGCAGAGTCAGACAGACTCCATCTAGCTGCCAAGGAAGAAATATGTAAGGGACCCAGGTGAGTCATGGGTCATGGCCACGTCCATCTGGCCAGATAGATTAATGGAAATGGGTTGAATTGAGATGAAAGAGCTATCTAGCAATGTGTCTGAGACATAAGCCAAACAGCATAAAATTAATGTAAGCTCCTGAGTAATTTTGGGGCAGGGAAGCAGCGTGAGAGCAGGTTGGACCTCAGGCCCAGATGGGGTCAGAAACCTTGTACAGCATTGCAGGTATCACATCCTGCACATTTTCCTCTTGTTGATCTCTTTGTTACTTATCATGTAACTCAAGAAGAAGCTTCTCTGATCAGGGCTGGCTGATGGAGTACTCAATGTGTATAGAGAAATGTCATTAAGTCTCATTTTATTGCAATATTACTTTGGCAGGAAAAATAGTAGTAGGTTTTCCCCTAGGCTCATGACATATCTATTCTCACATTCTTGATCATCTGCTGCTTCCCAAATGAGGAACTCTCTAACCCATCACCACAGTGACCATCAACAACTAAAGATAATTCTGTATTTTTTTTTTTTACCATGGAAGTTTCTGAACACCATGTTTTAAAGTATTATCAGTAAATGTTGGTTAACGTGTGTCATCCATAAGGATGTGTTTAGTGCTAAGCTTGCTGGATTTATTTTGGAATGAGATGTTTGACAAAAGCTGGAATCAGGAGTGACAGTCTTTTCCTGTCTTGATAGAAGAACATTCCAGTTTATTTTTTCCAGTCTCAAAAGTTTAGACCTGAAACCATACATCCAAGTAACTTTTTACCAACTAAGTAGGTTATAATTAGGAATAAGTCTTTATGTACAAATATACATATACATGCTATAACAATTAGTGAAAAATAAGCTATGAATTTGAAGGAAGGTGAGTAGAATATAGTGGAGGGTTTGGAGGGAAGAAAGGAAAGAGCAAATATAATAATATTAAAAATAAATAATGTCATACTACAGTAAGTTTGGTATTGATGAAATCAGTATATATGATGCCTTTGTCATAAGAAAAGGAGAAACATAGACAAAAATGACTGCTATGATACCACATTATGATATGTTCAAAAATTTAGGCATGCATCTAAAACTCACAGAAAGCAAAAAAACTGTTGAGATGCTGAAGGTGATCGAGGCAGGGGAAACTCCTCCCATAGAGCATTTGCAAGGATTCACCACTTGGTTTCACACTCCTGACTTTTGGAAACATGGAAATAATTTTTATTGTTTTATATCAATGATGAGAAATACAGCAGTGACACTATCCCAAGCCTTACACAGTATTGCATTAATAAAAGAAAGAACAACAATAACAAGCTTGAACAATGCTGCCACTGATTAATTACATTTGATTTGTTTCTTCATTTTTATGTGAAAACAGAAAGTTTGAGGCTAAGGAAAAATCAGCTTCCTTTTGAGGAACCCTGAAAAACAGACTGCAATAGACAAGTTTGTTACTGATTCTCCTAAATGTTGATCAATCTATTTTCATCACCATCACTTTCACCTCGCTATAACAGCACTCTGTATCATCTGTCAGCCTGACTCAGTATCCCTCAGCCAGCCACATTTGCCTTTCCTTAAATGACCTCCTTTTTTACTATATTTCAATATTCAAGCAATATAAATTTAATTCTTTTGATCTAGAGGAGTAGGCTGTGGTCACAGTGCCAACATGATTGGTGTCTAGGAGGAATGATTTCGGCAGCCAAAATGGAACTTCCTGTTATATTCTAGTTCATAGTATTTTGTGACCAAGTGACACCATCATTCCAGGAATGTATATTACATAATAATATTCAATACTATATATGCTTTTTTGGCTTCTATGTGTCTGTGTTATGTCTCCTGTTTTCTGTTAACTTAAAGTTATCCTGGTCTCTTAGGCCTCTCAAAGCTTCCTCTAATGAATCTCATTTTACTGTAGTCCCACTCACATGTTTCATATTTCCATTAAAGCATTTAATAAGCGCTCTTTTATTTATCATCACTTTATGCATTATCTATGATTTTCATTTAATCAGAAATCAACATTTAAATTATTACTTAACAAGTCAGTTTTAAGGAAGGGGAAGATATTCCTGCTTGTAAAGCACGTCCATCAAGTTTATGGTTGTCGGGTCAATACACAGAATCAGTGAAAAGATAGTGTGATGCTAAACTCTTGCAAGACCCATTATTGGGGAGTTAGAACCACAAAGATCCCTTGGTTTCTCTGGGCACCTAGCCTAGAAAGCTTGGCAAGTTCCACGCCAATGAGAAACATGAACTATTATTGATTCTACATGGAAAATTGAACTATAGATTGTCTGTTCTGTTCAAAGGGGTAAGATTAATGATTGGTAAAGGAACAGAGTTCAGCATATAACATTGCTGGCTATTTCAAGTACAACTGAAATAATAAACTAGATTATCTACAATAGAGTTTTTTATATTAATCAATAAGTAAATTTTAAATTTAAACATCACATTAAATAAATATGAATATCAAATTTGTCAAATAATTTAATAACATAAGTTGTTTGCTTTGAAATAAATCCAAAATTACATGTTTACATGACTTTTTATCCTTAATAAGTTTATATAATAATTATCCATCAACATAAATAAAAATGTCTGTACAAGGAATAAATTAAACATATGTAAGTAGTTTATAACACAATTAGAGAACTGTTTAATAAAAAATGTAATCCTGTTTTAAGTTCCATGAAGATAACAAGGTTTTGAAAAGCCCAAATGTAAATAATATAATTAGGGCTTTATTTATAAAACTAAATTAGATTTTATTACATTTAAGGATTGTCCTGAGTGCATAGCTCTCAGTATTTTATCTACTTACTAAATGTGAACTCATATCATAATACTCATAAGTACTTTATAATGAAATAATTAGCAATGAAGTAAACATATGTCTTGATTTCTAACATGGAGAAAATGTTATAGTGAATACTTGTCCAGACTGGAAAGTAAAATTTTCTTCAGAGTATCTTTTTATTCAATTTAATAGAATATTTAGAAACTGAAACTAAAAGTAAAAGTCATAATAATGACTACTGTATCAGAAGCACTTAGTACCAGGCACATAGGGTGTTTTGCACATATTAAGTTACATATTTCTAACAATAATTTTATGGAGCAGACACTACATTTCCCTATATCATACAAAAGATGAAACTGTTACTTGTTTCTTAGTCTATTTTCTGTTGCTGTATTAAATTACCTGGGGCCTATAAATAAACAGATATATTGCATTAACAATTATAGGAGTGGGTGTGTCCAAATCCATAGTGTACCAGATTGGATTGCCATCTTCCTTATATACATTAATTACATTAATAGAAGATTAGAAATATTGAACCTGCTCCTTGCAGTATAGACCAGCTGCTTTAGGGTCCTTAACTATATAGTGATATCTAACTTAAGTCTCTATCCACATTTTATTAGAGTTATACTAAGCAATGCTATCAGTGATGCTGCCAGTGATGCCATTGCTGGAAGTATGCCAAATTTGTTGAGGTTTCTCTAGCTCATCTAGCATTCCATTGGAAACACAACTTCTGAAACAGGAAAGTTTGGAGGATAAACTCAAACCCTCTGCAAGCCATAGTATGTTGTGCTTTTGACCATACCTTGGTCTGTATCTAGTAGTAGAGTGTAGTTCAATCTCTATCACAGCCCTCTAAACCATGCCTTCTGCAGTACCTTCATAGATTAACACAATTCTGACCATTCTTCTTCTCAGTAATTCAATGTCTTGGACACATAAATTCAACAACTCAAAATATTGCAGAACAATGACAGTGATGTATGTATGTAGTGGGACTCTGTGAGTGTACTAGGACTCCAAAAACCTTCAACATCTACCAGTTCATTTTACTAGTTCTATAAATGCAATAATACATTAAATAATGGTAGCATATTTTAGAACTATGTTCAAATATCAATCTACCATTAATTTCTTGTGAGATTATTAGCAACATATTTATATTCGTGTGCTTTATTTGTAAAAGAAAAATTATGTACCTATTTGGGTCATTTGTGAAAAATATATGACAGCATTCATAATTTAACTTTTACTGTTTCCTTCAGTAACAAATTACTCTGCTCAAACATTATAGTATACGTAGTATATTTAGCTTTTGTTATCCAAACAACCTACATTGTTGTTAAAAATTTTAGAGGTCCATTTTACTTTTTTAAGTCCTGTAGATATGTTTGCACCTTTATTTTTTGTGTGAAAATATACATTCTTAAACTGTTTTTAAATGTTGCTTACAAAAAGCAGAGTGGTGTGTGTGTGTGTTTGAGACTTTAGTATCATAATTTCTTGTTCTTTTAGATTAGAAGATACTGTAAGTAGCAGACATGTTTTGATGTGTTTAGAAGGTGTTCTGATGGCTTAGGGAAGATGCTTTTTTACATACTTAAGTTTTCATTGAATTCTCACTTTCAACTCAGTTTCTCTAGCCATAAGATTGTCTTGTAGCCCACATTTTTCATGAAAGAAATTTGATGTTTCCTTAGGTGTTTTACTGAGAAAATCTTGAGAATAGATAGAAAGATAAATATCTGGATAAAGGACCAACCTTCCTGTGTTCTTATTTCCTTAGTGTATTCTAGCAGCAACTGATAGCTATAGATGCATCAGCCTTGACTGTGAGATACACAAGATTAAGAGATGGCTTCAGCTTTTTTTTCCCTAAAAAATAATGAAGACGTAAGCAACAAAAATTAGCTTCCTTTTTCTTTCTCCCTTTTCACAAGTGTTCATGACTAATTCCTTACAGAACTGGCTGCTTGCTATGCTTTTCCACTCTCCTTGACCTTCCGTCCCTGCATAGTAAACACATTGAATAGCTAATTTGTGTTCTGTGAAATCAGTTCTTTCTCTGTTGGGTTGTTTAAATAAGTGGTTTCTTTCATTTGTGCCTAATTATACTCTCTCTAAAGAAAATTTTAAATTTAGTTATCTTCACACCTTCTCACTTTCCATCTCTGCAACTTGCCATTGTGAAGCAATCCCAGCAATCAAACAAAGCATTCAGAACAAAAGGAAAATTAAGTTCATTGTATTGTTTCCATATTTTGGAATGGTTTTCTCTGTATGCATAGTATTTTATTCTAAGTTGCATCAGGTATATCCTTTATTTTCAAACTATAATATGCACACAGTCAAATGAAATACAAGCCCCTTTATAATAAACCTGAATTCTGATTTTTTTCAAATTTTCAAGTATCTACAATTTATTTTCTTTGTTGATTGTTAAAATTATTTGAAATGTTTTTTTTTTTTGTTTTTGTTTTTGTTTGGATTTGATTTTTTTTAGGACCAGTTTTCTCAATGTAATAGCTCTGGCTGTCCTGGAACTTGCTTTGTAGACCCGACTGGCCTCAAACTCATAGAGATCTGCCTGCCTTTGCTGGGATTAAAGGTTTTTGCAACACTGCCAGTCAAATACTATATTCTCTGTATACTCTTCAATTGTTGCTACATATATTTACAATTAAACCCAAAGCTTTTCTTTGCTTTCATTAAGAAGTGTAAAACTGTGTATATATTCTGTTTTTAGTCCTTGGTAATTTGTAGAGAATGCAGTGGATGGAGGGATAAATGTGGTCCTTAATGGCTTTTATTGTACAAAGTACTAAAAATGGAGTGGGAAGCTCACTCTGTCAAACTTTTGCTCCTTCTCTTTTTAGCAAGGAGCACAATTTGTTCCAACTGTCACTTGCAGTGAGAAATCTTAAGCTGTTTTCAAAAGAACATGCCGACTTTCTCAATTCTTCACTTACATTCTCTTTTCTTCTAGCTTCACTAACAGGTTTGTGATGGTCAATGGCATGTAGTGCAGAGATTTCTAATGCATTAAAGAAAGAGAAAAGTCAAGACTCCTTGGTGGTGCAGGAGGTGAAAAGCTAGATGCAGGTGCCTGCTTTGTCTGGATCTGTTTGGATTCCTTCCAGCAGGATTATACCAACTGTGGAAGGGATACTAGGGCTTTGAGTATTTTGACCCATAAATGTAGACCTTGTGTTAAGGAACAAAATTAGGGATTCTAGGTGCTAAGAAGAGCTGTGAGAAAACAACATCCTACAAACCACCAAGTGTCATCTTTTCCTTTCATCATGACTTCTGACTTTGTTGACATTGTTGATATACCTAGCATGGACCTAGTTAGGTGCAGAGACTATAAACTCCCATTTTGAATTTTCTACAGTTTCCAGAATGTCACTGAAATAGAATGATTCACTATGACAAACATAACAGGATCCTAAACTCATTCCCATATTATTCAAGGTCTCTCTTTATTGCAGCTACAAGATTGTAGCAACATTTCCTTATGTAAGATTTTTTTAGTGTTTTGCTTTCCACTCTCACTTTAAACATCCCCATGTTTTGTTGTTTAGTTGTACTTGTACTTCTTTCCCTCTCTTTCTCAACAGATGTATGGAAATGAATTTCCAAGAATGAGAAAACTAGAGGAAAGCATAGCTAGAAGCACCCTAGACTGTATTTTAAGCCATTCATGCTGAACCTGGAACTCAGATTCTAGTTTATTTCATTTGAAAAGTGTTGTGACCTAAGAAAACAGAATTCTCTAGAAACATAAGTATTGCTAAAAGAAGAGCTTCCCAGGCAGAATAACCATTTAAAAATTTCCATACGTACACAGTTGACCTCAAGTCAAGTTCAGGTTTTTATCCTTTTATTTTAAAAGAGAATATTACTCTAAAAAGGCTGGTTTATTTTATTATTATTATCTTTATCATAATCATCTTTGCTGTTTAAGAAGTCTTAATATGAGGGGTGGTGCCGTGTCTTATTGCAACTTTAAATGCCATGTGTGGTTGTTGCCCCAGGAAGCCTGCCCTTTTGTGAAAGAAAAGGAGGAAGAGTACATTAGAGGCAGGGGAGAGATGGGTGGAGGACTAGGGGAGAGGTACAAGCAGGAGACTGGGAGGGAAAAAGGAATGTCACAGATGAGAGAGAGAGGGAAACAAAGGCATAAATTATAATGTCATTGTTTACTGTGAGCATGTGTTTTCCTTTTAACCACTTAGGCACTAGAGAAGGAAGGGTATAAGTACATGGTATCATGCATGTGTGTATACATACTGTTAGATTTTCTTCCATGTACCTACTAAAGGCACACAGTGTGATTGGTGAGTTTTGTGTGGACTGATGGCCAGGAGTGACTAAAATGCACAGTCTTTTACCTTTTGGAAGAGGTATACTTTATACTTACCCATAGGTATATGAGTCTTTATAATTATGTAGAAGCATATGAGTTTTTATTTGGGGAGAGAGGAATATGAATATTTATATTTGGGTGTAGGTATATGAGTCTTTACATTTGGGTAGAGGAACATGAGTCTTTATATTTGTGTAGAGATTTATGTAAATATGTTTAAAATGTATTTGCCAAGTGTGTAAATTCTGCTTCATCTCACAGTTCAGTTTCTCCTTAGGTGATAGGAATGAGCTGCAGCTAGAATGAAAGATGAAATTAGTAAAAATGTGAGATGCTTACTGTGGGCTACACACTAATCTGGTAGTTTTATATGTGTTTGTATTATTCTTTACAACAGCAATAATAAGTCAATACATATTCTGGTGATTTGAAAGAAAATGGCTACCAAAGAGAGAACTATTAGAGGGTGTGGCATTGATGGAGGAAGCATGTCACTGGGAGAGTAGACTTGGAGGTCTTTCTGTCAAGCTTCGTTTAGTGTGACAGTCTGTCGATTTCCTACTGCCCTTTATTAAGATTTAGCTAGCAACATGAATGCCCGCATACTGCCATGCATTATATCTCATCATGAGGATAATGTACTCAACTTCTGAAACTGAAATATACCACCTAAATTAATTTTTTTAATGAGTTGCTGTGGTAATAGTGTCTTTTCACAGGAAAGAAAACATATAACTAAGACATTTATTTTTTATCTTACAGGGAAAAAGGTGTTTAGTTGATTTTCTTGAGTCCCATAAAGGAAAAATAATATGTTTGGGTTCTTATCTGAATTCCCTTAGTGGCAATAAAAATTATTGGCTAATTTTTTTATTCACAGAACATAGTATGTGGACAGGTATACTTTTCCAGCAAATGAGGAAGCAATAGACTGTGACACTGACCTGTATCATTGCTTCTGCTATTATGGCATACCCTGGAGACCTAGCTTGAAATAACTTATCTATCCTGTCCTCCAGTGGTGTTTTATTGTATCCTCATTATAAAATATTTAATAAAGCACATTTGAAAGGCAAAAATGTCAATAATGTTATATCTGAAAAAAATAGATGACCAAGAGTCCAAATGGTTAATATCTACAATGGGTTCAAGACAGTCTTTGGCACTATGTTCTATTGGCAATGACAAATTGTTGCTAAAAAAATGTTATGATTTGCTGAAAAGGAAAACTCAAGATCAGGTTTTACATTGTTTTTTAAATTAAAGTAATATTTGAAAAAATTATATAAAGTTAATGAATGTCCATTTATAAAGTTCAGAAAGGAGTTCCTGATTTTATTTTCATTTTTTATGTTCTTCGCTATTACTCACAAAGGTCTTGTCTTCATTTGTGTATTTAGTAAAGGGTGAGTCTTTATCAGCTAGATATTATTAGGTAGGTTTCTGTAATGAAAAACACATAACAAGATAAATGAATTCTGTAGGGCAACAGTACAAATGGCCCAGAAGGCTAACATGCCAGTCAGGACACAGGTCCTTTGCCATTTTGTCTGACATGGGCTTATTTACTATGTTAATTGCTTTTCTCTGTGCAGTGATCAAACATCTGACAAGAAAAAATATCAGGAGGAAAAGCTGAAAGTCTGAGAGGTATAAGAAAGAGCCAGGGGACATGAGAGCTATAAAAAATGTGGAGATGAGTGGGGCCCTGGCCGTATTTAAGGTAAGGGTCAGATACGAAGGCAGTGACAATAGGTCATCTCAGGAGGATAACTGCGGTGTGAGGCAGCTGGTCAGAATGCATCAGCAGGAAGGAGCAAGAACATGGGAAATGAAACTCGGATTTAGAAAATCAAGCTGGTCTCCAGTTTTCCCCTTCCTCTGGTGATGTTCCATCTCCTAAAATTTCTACAGCATTCCAAAACAGTGGTACTAGTACTGTTCAAACACAGTAATCTATGAGTAATCACATTCTCGCCATCAAGAACATGATTTCTACATTTTCAAAGAAGAGTTAGGTGGGGAACACAGCAATAGTATACCTCATAGCTGGGCTAAATTCCCAAATGCTCACGCTCAGTCCAAATACTTTATCTCATAAGGTATTGATGAGAAATTACTCATATTCAAATACTTATCTGTAAGATAAGTTGAGCAGTGTAGTCTTTCTTAGGTTATATGATTACTGACAACTTTTAAAAGCCTATATTTTAACCCATCTCACATGACTGTGACAGTGGTCCATGCTTTAGTCATATGTTGACCCAAATAAATAAATAAATAGGATTAATGAATAAATACATAAATAAATAAATGTACTTATGCATCTGTGTTCACTTTGAATTAAAAACACATAAACTTATACAGTAGAAAAGGAGTGAAAATGAACTCCATTGCATGTTGTGGATTGAGACATGCTGAACCTTTAACAGCAACTAACGTTGTTCCTTTAGCACAGGAATAAAAGATGAATAATAGTTTGTCCTTCAAACATTTACAGTTGGGTCAAGGCAGAACAGATAAAATTTCTCTTCTCACATTATATGTGACACATTAAAGACATAAGGTGTAAGACAAGAAGGGAGAGGACAAGTTATAAGGTACAGTAGGTTCCCATCTACCAATTAGCAATTTTGCTTTCAAGTTTATGGCTTAGGGCTAAGGACCTGCCATTTGGGTTAGTCCTAACCTTTCCTTACTGTTTAAGTAGCAGTGCTCTTGACAAAAATCAATGCACCTTGACCAGAGAGGGTGAATCAAGAAGCACTTCTCCTAAGTCAGAAAGTTCAAGGCACTAGCAGATTCATATTAGACAAGCTTCAATCAACACAGAGGGCACTGATCCCTTATAAATTAAAACCAAGTTCTAGTCAGTGTCTACATCAATGTTAAAGAAAGAATGGAGGTGTTTCTACGTTTCTCAAGTACATGTATGCTCCAAAGAGCCCTCAGTTGGCTTCCTCACTGTTTAATTGCATATAAGAATTTATATTTCTGCTTTGGCCAACAGCATGTAGAATAAAGAATCTACCTGTGAATCTAGATGTTTACTTTGATGTTTTTTTTAACTTGGACAATATCAAAGAGTCTAGACTAACTATATATTTTTCTCTATAGAAAACTCAGGTCCAGAATTATATGCAATAATGATCTAGATTCACTATACTGTGGTTCCTTTAGGTCTATTTTTTTTTTATTTCTGCTTTTAAAACACAAAATTTGCATGAGTCAAATAATAGGAAACAAACAAATAAAAATAAAGCCCCTCTATACTTTAAGAAACTAAACTATGTATTTCTCTAAAGGAAGAAAAGAAGGAAGGAACAGAGGAAGGAAAACATGAAGGGAAAGAAGAAAGGAAGGAAGGAGGAGAACAGAGCAAAAAAAAAGAGAGAGAGAGAAAATAAAAAATGCAAGCAGAAGACCATGGCTTAAGGGGAGCATAAATGGAAATTTTCAGATCTGGTGTCGTCTGCATCCTTGACACCCTGTGCTCTCAGTATAATAGACAGCATTGCTACTGTCTGTTCTTTCCTTAAAGGTAATTTCTGGGCCCACATTTGGACCAGAAGCTCGATAAGGAACAGCTGAGCATTAATTGCTTTGCCTGTGGCTTCCTTCCACCAGAAGTCCTGTTCAGTGAGCCAGACCTGCCAGTCATCGCTGCCAACCCCGACATGGCCAGCATAGAATAGCACAGTGGGAGGAGAATACGGAGGAAGTCAGAAGTGCGGCTGTGAACACAGATCTATTGGAAGGAAATCTGAATGCTTCACTTACTGATTTCATACTTGCTGTCGTATATTTCTATAATTCTGTGAGCCTCCCTCCCCGCTGTGGCAAAACAGCAAGAGCAGAGCCTGTGTTGTTCTGCACATTAGCTGGAGTGCCATGTATACAGACAGGCATGAAGACAAACTGGAAATACAGGGCAGACAGGACCTTCATACCTGTTTGCTATCTTCCCCTATTTGACCACAATCCTTATTTAGTACTGACATCCATTCTAAGGGCAATCGTTTTATAGAAACTTATAAGTATGATAAAACTTATTTTCACTAATTATATTCATACATTAGCTAATGGGAACTAAGCAATCCATTCAGTAGTATAACCAACTCTTACTTCTTTTAAATTGAAGAATTCAGGAAAATAAATTCCACAATATTTTCTCCTGAGATTATTTAATTCTGTACCAAAGAAATTAAACACTTTTGTTTCATGCAGGAAAAAAAAAAACACAAGGAGAATACATTGTACATTGTGTATTATTTGCAAAAAGCAATTTTCTCTGTATACCTTCTAGGTTTATCAGTTCCTGGGGATTGTGAAATGATTTCAGTATTGGCCCAAGTACAACATAGAGTAATTATGGAAGTAAATCTATTCTCTAAAACTCATTTTGTGTATTCTGAGCCAAATGAAGTTTTCATTGTAATTACCCTATGCTTAGGGTGTTATTCACACCACTGCCTGTTTCTGAACTCCAACTGTTGCCTGTGGGCCTGTCTGCCTGTCACTGTGTCTCTGTTCATCTATTCAATAAAACAGAAATGACCAAAAGGAAGAATCAAGTAATATTTTAAAAATTAAATTTATTGTAAAAGTAAAATTACAAGTTTGAAAATATAATTAATGAAATTATAGAAATAATAAGTAGATAGTTGCATTGGTGTGAGCAACTCATAGAAACTATGACTTTAGTCAAATATTTTGTGTTTGAACCATATTGAACAAAAACGTTCTGTTGAATATACATTTTCCTGTAATAAACCACATCATTCACCTGGGTGCCTCTTATATTTTATATGAACACAAATAAAATATTGAACTCTATGAATATTATCTGTGTCTTCCAATTGACCTAAATTACTGAACTATAAACTATAGAACATCAAATAAACACTAACTGTCCAATTCCTATCACTTCCATTTCGGTTTCGTTGTATGTAATCACATCTCTAAAACTATATTTTTTAAATCTAGGCCTATCCAAAACCTTAGTAGTGCCAGCCAATGTTTGAACTTTTTCTATGTAATACTAACACAGGAAGAGAAGCACTAAATTTATCTAGATACTCTAGTATCCCAAGAGAAAATAATGTATTAATGCTATGATACACATCTTCCTGTATACGTTTACAAAAAAAAAAAAAAAAAAAAAAGGAAAAAAAAAAAACTAAAGTAAAATTTTAATGTCTGGAGTAGGTTTTGGTGACTGACTGTTGCCTGGAGAATTGAAACCAGCTTCCGCTTCTAACCCACTGTTGTCATTTTCTCATTGATTTTTTATCTTTTTCTCTTCCCCATTACACCTGGCACTCTTTCAGTTTACCACTTTTGTTATTTCTTTTAGAAATGCCTTCCAAGGATCTTTTTATTTTAGAAAGCTAGAAGCCTATTGTGCAAGGAATTCAATGGTTGATATAAAGGTCACAGAAAGCTACTGTTCACCACCTGACACCTCCATGGCCACATTTTCAGTTAGCTGTTTAGTATCCTTATTCTTTGTGTCCAACACCACAGTGGTTTTCCTCTCTTTAGCACAGTGGACCTCACTGATGGCCCTCACACTTCCTCATCATCTCACTTGGTGCTGTAGGCAAATTTCTGCAACTCTCACAGACATCTGAGCAAATTAACTCATGAAATGAAAGCTTAATTTGGCTCACATTTTTTAGGGGTTAGTAGATGACCTATTGACCTTGTTGTTTTTGCTCCTATGATGAGACAACACATCCTGGCGATGTGCAAAACACAATAGAGTGAATCTACTCACCTGGTGGACAGGGAGGAGTAGAGAAAGAGAGCACATCCTAACCCTATGCTCCGCTTCGAGGACAGATGCCATGACATGATAAGAATTTGCACTAGGTCCTGTCCCTAGCAGCCCAACAGTGACACACTAGAGACCAAGCCTAAAGGGATGAATGTTTGGGCTACATTTAAGATCAAAACTGTTCTCTGTCTTCATTTGTCATTTTCTTTAAAGTTAACATTTTTGGTTGTTTGTTTTGTGGTGAAACACTCTTCAGATGTAACCCAACTTCTTTATTTACTTGAGTAAAAATAAAGCAATTATGATTTCACAAAGATCAGAACTAAGACATACTCAAATATAGTGCAATTTTCTTACTGTAATCCTCTCAATCTAACTGAATTCTATTTTGTTTGATTTATTATCTCCAAAACAAATCTGCTAGTCAATACTTTATAACATCAATCTATTACTTTGAGTTTCCTCTACATCAAACAGCCTCCCAAGTTGTAGAAAAGTGCTCTTACTGGGAAACTGTATCTTAGAGGCATAGATATCTGTAGTAAGAAATACTGACAATGCTAAACAGAAAATGCTAGATTTCAGGGAAAAGGCTGAAAACATATGATGAGTGATTATAATGATGACACTTACTAAGAGGGATAAAACAGGCACATTGCAAAAGAAATGTAATCAGGCATGGGGTTGTTTACCACCAAGAGGGAGCAATCTGGGAAAATTGACTCTGCCTGCGTATAAAATTATGGATGCTCTGTAGTGAATCTGCTACATGTATGTGCAGGTTGGAGTGTTTGTGTTAATGGGAGGGCACGTATCTTCACATAACAAAGATATAGCTCAGAAAAAATTTCTGAAAAAAATATGAAATCATTTTCACATTTGAAGTCTTGTTAATATAATTTATTTAGAAGATAAAATACACAAAGAGATTTCAGCAAATTACTATAAATAATGAATGGAGAACCTCTGGATTTTTGTGAAACTGTTTTAATTTTGTTTAAACTGACAGCAGTAGAAAAATAAGGGACTACATATTTTTGAAATTGGGCCATGGAGTATATGCTGGGGCATGTAAGGTACTCTGGAGTATGTTGTATATTCTGGGAGGTACTTTAAGTATGCAGTTTACTCAGTACCTGGGAACATACGCTTAAGAGCAGATATATGATTGTTGTTCCAAAGGAGCACAGGTTAAATGGCAGGAACAATTTTTAATGCACTAAAAATGAAGCTGCACACAGGATCCATGATCTTCAGAGGCAAGTGTTTGACATGTGTCATATAGTCACATGAAAATAAATACAGATACTGACAAATTATAAAGCCTGGTGTAGATAATAAGTGCTTTGAAAGGATAAGGCCAGTCTAAAGATACTTGTCATAATGTTTGGGTTAACCTTAATACCTACAATTTAGAGATTATGGGGACTTTGAGTGGCTAGAAATGGCTTGAGCTAGGACTGTCATTTGTGAATACCAGTGGATTTGTTTTTTCCTCATACTAATACAGACCAATGTATTTGTTTATCAAAATACAAAATAATGTGTGCATTTTAGAATATAGACTCTTAATAAGTTATGTTTATTATTTACAACATGATTATCTGAGTTTTCAAATAAAACTTAAAATTTAAAACAGGGTTTTCTTAAGTACCCATGAGCTACTTCTTTCTAAAATACAAGTAAAATCAGATAAATCAGTACCCTGATTTCTGTTACACTAGCATAATATGATTAGGGATCAATGCAAATCAAGTAAAAAATGAGAAAAGCAACAGAAGTTGAAGAGAAAAACAAGGCTGCATGATAAAAGGCCCGTATTTATTATGTAATGGATGCAGAGGTGTGAAATGAACTGTTGCTTTCACTGCAGTTTGTCAGGCTACAAACCTTTTTTGTAACATAGAAGGGCTGCAGTATTACCTTAATTTTTTTTCAAATATATATATATATATATATATATATACATAATATATATATAATTGCATCTCTTTCCCTTTTTATTTCTCCCCCAGTCCTTCCCTTGCCATTGCTCATTTACTGCAATTTGCTTTCTCAAGTTCTCTGCTTCTATTTCTTTAACTTGTGATATACATATGTGTGTGTGTCTGTGCATACATATATTTATGTACATATTCATAGCATAACAAAAGAGAGGGAGTTGGTAACAAATTTTATAGTGTCAAAAATGCCTTGCATGCTTATTTAAAACAAATGCTTTTGAAATTTTCTTTGTTTTATTTTTTATTATGAATAAAGTCACATTTTCTATCTATATATCCTTGTTCAAGCTCCCTTCCCCCCTCCCACCCTCTCCATATCTCTCTTCTCTCTCTTCTCCACATCTCCCCATCTCTTCCCCAGCAAAGGCAGGAGGACCCAAGGTTCCAATATGGCTTAGTTCAGCATCCACTCCTGGCAGAGCAAGTTTCCTCACCCAGAGACATCAAGTTGTAAAGCTGTAGGGGAAGGATGTCAAGACTTTACCCTTTAAAATGTTTCTTCTAATTTGCCATTAAAACATTTTTTAAGGCAAAACTCCCATGATACATGCTCATCCCTGACAGTTTAATGAATGAGCACTATCAAAGTGGGTCAAGTTGGGGTTGGAGACAAGAAAGATAACATTGTTTCATGATGCTTTCCTGTCCCTGGAGTTTACTTTTTTGTTCTTTTTGAAACAGAAATGTATATTTTATTCCAGAATCCTGCATTTGTAACATTTTCTCAGCCAATGTGGGTAAATTAGGCTGTTATGTTAAAAATGCACTTAAAGGAAGGGTGGTGGCTTAATTTTGCTTATCTTTTGCAGACAGACTGTAATTAGAATTAGGCAGTGTTTTACTTAATTTCAAGTGAGTTCTTATGTACAGCCTTCACACCCTTACTATAATTAGCATCAGATCACTCCCATTAGTGTTTTTTACTGTCTTAGATGTGCCATAATGGTCACAGATAAAGTTCCCATTAAAGAGCAATTGCTATTTATTATAGTCATAAAGTAGACACTTACCACAAGGGGACAAATATAGTAGATTTCCATTTAGAAAGCAGAGACAGACAGTCATTAGTCATGGCACACTTGGGCTAGAAAGGCATTCTCTCAGTGATCCTGTTCCTAGACTGTTTCATCAGGTAGTTGGGAAATCTGAAAACAAATAGCAAATTGTTAAATCATTGTTCTAAACAGAAGCTACCAAGAGCCTTCGCTGAGTTTCCTAAGAGAAAAATCTAGGGTTGACAAGCCTCCACGATAATTGAGCTTAGTGGAAGAAACAGCCTGGAAGAGTCTGAGTGTCCAGTGTTAATGTTGAACAAGTGAAGTGGAGCCAGATTAGAAGTCAAAAGATGAGAATTCGGTTTGTGGCTTTAATTATTAAATTTAATTCATTTTATTAAAGTCAACATTCAAAGTAATGGTATCATAATGGCATTTTCTTTTTTTTTTCTCCAGTTGACAAGTAAATGCTTTTAATATAAAATGTGTATTACAAATATAACTCATTTTATTAGTATCCTTAAAATAAAATTCCTGTGGTGAACAACTGAAACACAAATTTTACCATATACTTCTGACATTCTATGTATTAATATTACATTTTTTTATCATTATGAACAAAGAAGTCACACTCTCTATCCTTGTATATCCTTGTTCAAGGTCCCCTCCCCCTCCCACCACATCAGATCATTCTCTCTTCTCCACAACTCCCAATCACCCCACTGGGCAGGCGGCAGGCCATCCCAAGGTCCCACTGTCCCAATATTGCTTAGTTCAGTCTCCACTCCTGGCAAATCCAGTTTTCTCCCCCTAACCTCAAGACTGAGACAGGTGTTCCTCTAGGGGGAGTGGGATCCAAGGGTCAGCCCAAGGTGTTTCTGATCCCAAGCTGTTCAGTTGTTGTGGTTTTTCAGCTTGGGCATGCTTTGCCTTTTTCTTGGTTGTTTGTTTAGAGTTCACTAATGAGTGAGTACATTCCCTGTTTATCTTTCTGGGTTTGTGATTCCTCGCTCAGGAGGATATTCTCCAAATCCATCCATTTGCCTGTGAATTTTAGGATATCATTTTTTCTTACTGCTGAGTAGTATTCCATTGTGTAGATGGACCACAGTTTGTTAATCTATTCTTCAGTTGAGGGGCATCTAGGTTGTTTACAGGTTCTTGATATTACAAATAACGCTGCTATGAACATAGTTGAGCTAATGCCTTTGGAGTGCGACTATGCATCTTTAGGGTAGACACCCAGAAGTGGTATTGCTGGGTCCTTGGGGAGATTGATTCTCAATTTTCTGAGAAACTGCCATACTGCATTCCAAAGTGGCTGAAGAAGCTTACACTCCCACCAACAATGGAGGAACGTTCCCCTTGCTCCGCATCCTCTCCAACATAGGCTGTCCTCTGTGTCTTTTATCTTAGCCAATCTAACAGGTGTCAGGTGGTAACTCAAAGTTGTTTTGGTTTGCATTTCACTGATGGCTAAAGATGAAGAGCACTTTTTCAGGTGCCTTCTCAAGCAAAATATGTTATAGATAATTTGCTTATGTCTTCAATGCCCCAGACCCCTCCCTTGCCCTGTGTCTTTTCTTGTCCCCTTATCCTTCCTCCTATCATGTAATGGATTTTTTTGCAGCCCAGCCCCATGCTTTGGGGCATCTTTTATAAAACCTAGATTTATATATTTACACACCACACTTAACTACAAAGTATAATCCACATTTTAGAAAAATATATTTTCAAGAAAAATAATGGAGTTAGAGCAATTACATTAAGGAGACTTGCCATTCTTGTGCATTTCTTCCAGTTCCTAGTTGTGTTCTCTTTTTCTATTCAGGCATGTGATTGGCAGTTCTTTACATTTCTCTTCATTGACTGGCACACTATATTAGGGATCATTTATACAATTCATTGTCTTATATCAGTGTCAAACATAACACATAAATATATGACAAGGTTATTGTTTCCTGGTTTCATTTTTTTAAATGATCATTTTGCTAATCATTACAGAATTAGCAGCCATAAATACTGTCCTTTTTAAAATGTTCTAAGTTATTTTAATTTTTCTGTTAATTGTATTTTATATTTCATTTTTTGTTTCCTAACTTTATTTTATTGTCCAGCTAGAGATGATGACAGATATATTTAATTTGGTTGACTTGTGAAAAATTAACACAAGCCATTTATGAGTACACAACTACCACAGAAATGGGAACCATTTAGCAGTCTTACATGATTAATGTTCTCCATGAATTCTTCATGAAAGTGGATGGAAAGATAATGTTATGAATGTATAATGAGAAGTTAAGAGAATTTGCCACCTTTTGGTTAGATTTGGGGTAAAGCCTTGCAGTCAGTGTTTTTTTAATAGACAGGATTCAATATTTCTTAAAAAATATAATTTAAGAATTGTTGTGATACATGCCTTTAGATCACTTGCAAGAAAAAGTGCCTAGAAGAGGAGGCTGGTTCTGCTGATAAGTATCAGCTCTCTATACATATGGATTTCAATTTTTCCTCATTATTACTTGGGAAATTTAATGAAAATGTCATTCTTTTGATGAATATTTAATTCAAGAAGGAACAAAAACTTTTAAAAGTTACACATATAACAATTTAAGTAATTATAACAAGTATGTGTCTATTAAGTAAAACCACACAATCCATTTAAATACCTGTTATGAAAGTAAAACAGAAGGATAAGTCAGAGATGAAATCAAGTTATTGATCATCTTCCTCAGGTGTAGTGCATAAATGAAGGAAATAAAAAATTTGACATATCACACTACATCATTACTGGTAGTGCTGGGATTTACAGGGATATAACTGGTCTTGGGAGTCCCTGGTCTTAATCAGAGAACTGTCATGGTTAAAGTTGTGTTTTAAGTTTAAATTACTGTGTTTAATAGCTCTGGAAAACAAAAATGTCTCTAACCTGTAGATCCTACTTGGCCAAGGACAGATAACGTCTTGGAATGCTGGAGGCTGTTGTTCATGTATGATAACAAGTCACAGTCTATAAATTTTATGTCTATAAATGAGCTTTGTTGTTTCAACTGTACAAGATGTACTTGATCATGTGTAGGCAGAAGGTACATATGCAGACATTACACCAGGCTATGTATGCTTGCCCCTGATTGGATGAAGGTAGAGTTTGCCTGACTAATGTAATTCACCACCATACTCTGAGAATCTCGGGGATGGACCTAGCCAATGTTCCTTGTCCTACTCAGTATTTAATAAAGCTTACTTCAGATTTGGTTCCAAAAAAAATTAAATTTGGATATTTGTTAGTGGCTATGCCAGGTGGAATATCTGAAGCATCCACTTCATCTTATGAAATTCCTAATTTACTCTTTATTTTTATCTTTTAATTATAATATAATGATATACTTTTCTTCTCCTCTTTTCTCCTTTTAGCCAAAATCATTCTTCCCTATTCTCTCTTAAATTAATGGCATTTAAATTAATTTTATAATATAGGCATAATATATTATATATAAAACAATGTATTATATAATCATATATGGCATAAATGCAACTGTTCTGTCCCTTTAGTGTTATTTGCATATAAATGACTTCAGAACTGACAATTTGATACTAGATATTCAGCTAGAAGCTTCATGCCTAAGGAAGCTTATTTAAACAACTCCATGCATTTCTTAGTTGTCTATAGTTTTTTGTCTAAGATGGAGCCTATGAGGTAACTCCATTTTATGTTCTCAAGATAACTGGTTTTGTACTTATTCAGGTCTTATTTAGGTAGCCATATTATTAAGGTATCATGGGTTACTTGTTCTCTGCATTGACTATTTGTGGTTTTATGTAGTGTTCTCTTGTTACTACACAAAATTTTTCAATGAGTGGTGAAAGCTGCACTGATTTGTGGATAAGGATAAGTTTTTAAATGTGGTTAGAGACTATTCTGGTTTAGTAAAGTAGCATAGTAAATTCTGTCTTAAGATCCATGATTCTTCTAGCCCTGGATAGTTATATGGGGTTTCAGTAGGAGGCATGATTTCCTTCCTATTGAGTAGATAATTAATCACTTCTTTTCCTGTTGCTGCCCCTTCTGATACAAATTCAGTTTTCTATATGTTATTATTATTAGTCCAAGACTTGTAAGATTTTTGGTTTGATTTATAAAATAAAGAGAACCATTTTGAACAGAAAAGTAAAATAATGTAACATATTTAATGGAAATAAAGGATCAGAAGCTATTGCAGAAAAATGTTGTGGATAATTAAAATACCACTCCAAAAATGAATAAGGGGGACTAAAAAAAGAATTTTCTGTTGTACTAGCCAACTCCCAATTCACCACACAGAGACTTATTATTATAAAAGCTTAGCCAATAGCTTAGACTTGTAACCAACTAGCTCTTACAACTTAAATGAACCCATTTCTTTTAATCTATGTTCTTTTATGTGGCTGGGTTGCCTTCACTTTATAATGCCCATGTTGCTTCCTCTGGGTCTTGTTGGTTACTCCTCATCACTCAGTCCTTTTTTGAAGCCTTATCTTTTCCTTGAAAATCCTGCCTAACTATTGGCTGTTCGGTTTTTTTATGAAACCAAATCCAAGTGACATATCTTCACAACGTACAAAAAGATGATTCTACAACAAGTGATAGAGGCTTGGAACAAGTAGATAGACTTGAGAGTATGAAGTGTTTTAGTATAGACATAATGGACTGTCCAATGACCACAACATTCTATCTGTATCAGACACAGCCAAAGGTGCCTCCAATTTGTATTTCTGAGCAAATACATTGTTTGATGTTTGGTGGACTGAGTAGATAGAATTCAGGATGAAGAGACAAAACCGGAAAATAAAGAGATTAGACTGGTACATATTAACTTTAAAAAATCTGTTAGACAGATTTTTTAGGCAGTTTGTGGAGCCTCTTGCAGTAGGACCAGAGTTTATTTCTGATGTATGAATTGGCTTTTTGGAGACCATTTTTCACAGAGGGACACCTTACACAACCTTAATAATAGGGGACGGGTCCTACCTCAACTGGATATGACACACCAAACTGACTCACCTTGGGAGTCCTTGGGATTTCTTGCCCTCCCCTGGCAATTGATAGGGGGTTGGGTGGGAGGACAAAGAGGATGAAAGGGAGGGGATCAATGATTGATATGGGAATAAATTAAAATAAAAATAAAAGAAATCTGTTAGACTTTTAGTTTGAAAAACTTAAATCAAAATAATATGTATCTACAAGTTCTGGAAAACAGGAAGAAGACTGCAAATGCTTCTTTTGATTAGCATATAGATAGTATGCAAAGGCATGAGCCAGATGTGATCACCAAGAGAAATAGCTGTGGCCTTGGCACTTTAAATTTTTACAAATAAAGAACTGAAAGGAACCAGCTGGAAAGACTGTGATGCTGTAGCTGGACCTATAAACAAAGCAGGAAAGTGTGGTATTTAACAAGTCAGGTGAAAAATGTACTTTTAGGCTGAGAAATAGAAGAAATGAGAACCACTTATTGAACTTCACCTGGGAAGGTCACTGATGACCTTGACCAGAGCTGTTCCTGCAGTGTGGTCACCATTGTGTTGAAAGCCTGGTTTGAATTAGTTTGATGAAGTTGAAAGGAAAAGAAAGGAATTATTGACAGCTCATTTGAAGCAAATAACCTCCTTACCATGATGTATGCCAGGCTGAACAGGAGTAATTGGATCCCCTGCCTATACGTTTGATGGGGATACATGGATATTGTTTATTAGGTTTTCTTAAAATTCTGTTTAAAAGACAAACAAATAAAAACAACAAACATCTAGCTGAACTCCAGACTTAAGCTCCGATAAGAAAGGTCTGCAGAGAAAGATTCTGATAAAAATGAAGAGATTTTGTTTTGTGAATATATTAAAATAGAAATGAATGCTAAGCTTCCTAAGTGTTGTAATAGTTATTTAAAAGGACTTTATTGTCTATAAGTAAAGTTAGTAATGAGTTCCTCATTTATAGTATTATCTTAAAGAAAAATTATTATGATAATTGAGGGTCTCAAAGGTATTTTTTTAAAAAAAATACAGAGTTCCTATTAATTTGAGTAAGTCTAAGATATTCCTCAGGGTGTTTTGTCTTTCCTGAAAACATCACAGCATGCACAGAAACTTAATACCCTAGTAGTATAATATATGGAAGTATCTTTTCTGAATTTTTAAATATGTACTAGCAAGTAATAATGATGTAGATTATGTATGATCTGCTCAGCTTCTCTCTTCTAGGACCTTTTGTTCTGTTATTTGAGCATTCAGGTACCCTTTATATAGCAGATGCCTTCACTCTTATGTCCTCTATGCTATGTTCAGATCACAATATATACACACCAAATACCATTCGGCCCCATGCTTCTACCCCCTTTTCCCCAACCTGCTACTAAACCTATGTATTTTCTCATTCCATTTTCTCATATTCATGAGCATCTATACTGCTTTCATCCATAAGGCTACTATTAAACAGAGGAACTAGGAGTTATAAGGCAATCTGTGATGTTATGGTACAATATTGGTAGCTGAAATTTAATGGCAAATGATTTCACATAAAGTAGTATCTTCTTAGGACACACACCAGGAAACAGTCAAAGTCCAATACAATCCTGATCTTTGTGACTTTTTTTCATTTAAACTTCTCATTCAAACTTCCTTTTCTGAGTAAACACTACAGTTTACAGTTGGCGTTTCATGGCCAAGCATCCAAGCAGAAATTCTGAGACACTCTTGAACTATTTGAGCTTCTCTTACTCTGAACAGAAAACCATTTCATTCCTGTTGTGAGCTGTCAAATCCATTGTGCCCTCGTCTCTGCTGCAACATCCTGATTTTCTCTAATATCCATCATATAGGCACAGCCTCCTTTTCTCTCAGCATCTTAGTTATTTCATATAAGAACAAACTTTGCTTTAGGAACATTCAAAGTCATACTTCCTGTCACCTTCTAGCTGAAACACACTGGAGTGAATGGTTTTACATCACAGGTTCATGAACAGAACAAATGGAGTCAATGAATTGTAAAATTAAAAGTAAAGGAGCACATGAATTTGGGGTGATTTGGGAGGAGTGGTAGGTTAGAAAGAGCTAGAGAATGGTATAGGCATGGCTGAGTATACTCAAAATACATCATATAACATTCTCATACATGTATTAAAATCTTTTCAGAAATGTTTTGTCTTAAGATAAATTTCAGTGAACTTGTGCTACAATATTATTGTTAAGTGTGATGTGGAACATGTCTTGAGAAAGGTAAAGTTTTATAATTTTAACTCTATTCTCTAGGATTTATGTTTTCTATATTTTATTTCACTTTTGCAAGTTAAACACATTTCTATTCAATTTCCTATTTAATTCAAGAAAAACAAATTTTCTTTTTTTTTTTCTAGAATAAAGTCCTTTTAATTCATATATCCCCTTGTTCCAACTCCCTTCCCCCTCCTGGTCAGCCTTCAGCTTCCCTCCCACCCTCCATCCGCTCCCTAGAAAGGGCAAGAAGTCCCAAGGTGGATTAACTCAGCAGTCACTCAACAATCAGCAAGTCTGATTTCCTCATCCTAATATCAAGACTGTGTTAGGTGGTTTTCTGGGGAAAATGGTCTTCAAGGTCCTTGTACAAAACACAGTCTGAACCCTCCCCTTGAGTTTCTACATGCTGCCCATGTCAGTGGACAGTTGCTTATACTTGGAGGGTCTATAATTTTCTAACATTTAAATATGTTTAAAGCTTTACATATATACAGTGTATGTGAAAGCTAGTGGTGTTTATTTCTGTACTAAGTGCTAGATCTATGTCCCCTTTAGAATATTTTATTTGAAGAATTACCAAAAAGGAATTTTTGTTGTTGGTATTGTTCAAAGTGTCTATATGTAGAAAACAAAGTTTAAAGAAATATCTTGCTATCATTACATATCTCGAAATGTAGGGCAAACCAATCTTCTTGTGGGAGGAGTCAATTTCTTATTGCGTTAAGGAAAATGTCTTATTCATTCATGCACTGCTTCCTTTGGATTTACTAAATGTGTATTTACTTTCAATCCCACCCTCTCCCTTCCCAATTATTCCCTTTGCTCCCTTACTGCTGAGGGAGTTTTCCTGTCTTCTGAAGCCAGTTTTCCAGGCTTAAATATTGATGCTAAATCCTAATATCTCTTTTGATGAAGAGGGATCTTTAGATTGCTAATATTACTTCTTGTGAAATGTCCCTATGTTGGATTAGCTGAGATCAGACAGTCATAATATATCCAGTTACAATCATTCCAGCTTGGTTACACCAGGTGTTGCAACAGCTTTAAATGCATGGAACTGATCATCAGTAAAATATGCATTTTAACTTGCTCTAGCAAACTGTCCATATTATGATGTGTGAGAGACAAGGTTTTTGTTTTGCACATTGTGATCATTTTGTCTTACAATGCTTGTTGATATGATCAAATGTGCTAGAAACTGCCATTAAAGTTCTGTTGGTACCATGTTAACTTGTCAGTATTGATAGAGGCAATTTTGCTTATTGGAAAAAGATACCACCATAACCTTATATCTTCAGACATTCTGTCAGTTGTGACAGGTGAGTTCCCTCACTTCAAATTAGGCAACTACGTTTTGAAATAAGATTGACATTTAGAGAAACAATTTGTCTTTCATTAAAAAGACACATATTTTAAGGATGAGTGTCTATGTATTCTCATGAAATTAAGATAGAAAAACTCTGCATCTATAATTCAGATTAAGTAAGCCAAAATAATCAACTCTAAAATATTATCATACTGACTTGGTGTATATCATAGTAAACTCAGACAACAGCAGGGTAATTTTTTACATAAGGTGTTCAGAATAAAGTTATAGTTGAAGCAATACAACAGATACATTTGAAACTAAGAAGATATTGGCACATTTTAGATATGAGTTGAAAGAAAATAATCCACTCTATTTATCTGAAAGATATTCAGTCACTTTCATCTTGCATTATATTAAATACTGTTTTGAAGAACTTCTCAGTCTCCTAGCGGAGGATTTCATCAGACAGGAAGATATTAAATAATGAATTTCCATGCTTTGAATTTTATGCATGCCTTCACATAAAATAACCCTTTTGAGGCATGAAACTCTTTTATCCTATGCAGATGCCACAAAATTTAGATATGGGTGTTGAGAAATGCCAAGTTTGAATATGGGAACCAATGACTATGCATACCAGACAGTATAGATGTAAGAAAATGTTTTGTTTTACTGTGACACTTTTGTGATGATAATTTCTCTAATCATGATATCTGTAGCTCTTGGAACAATATCAATCTCTTAAAATTTTAGCCTTAACATAAATTATTGTTTTTTTCTTATTATGTATATTTGTTTAAGGACTGTGGAGGGTACATAGGTGTAAGAATAAAAAGCATACACTTTTTGTTTATGTTGTATATCCTAATTAATAGATTAGAAACTTAGGACAATATGATACATGAGCAAGCATAGTTAAAGCATCTCAGAGGGGAACCAGACATAAACACATATGCCACAAGTACACTACACAAACCCTTTAACAGATTTGTATACATGTTACTATTCTTATAACAAAAATTAAAATCCAGTTCAACTACATGTAAGCAAAATGCAGCTCAAGATGCTTGGGTTTTACCTGTACACAGTTGTAATCATTATTCTCCTTAGATCTGTTCTTTAAATTTTTTATCCATAATTATTTTGCCAGAATAAGTAATATTGACAACACATTTAGAATTTTCATTATATAAAACTTTGAAGCAGGTATGCATTTGTTCATATCATTTTTCAGTTGTTATGTTTTTGCTGTGGTACTTACTCTATTTTCTCCATGTTCATATTTAATTAAAACATAATTTTATCATTTTCCCTCTCATCCTTTCTACCTCTCCTGTATATCCACTGCCTCTATTCCTCCTAAATTTATGTGGCCTCTTTAACTATTGTTACATATATATATATATATGTACACACACAAATGAGTAAAAGAGATATAACCTCTGGATTCTCATCAGTGTTGCATACATGTTTACAATTCTATGGCTGACCACTTGATGTTGGATAACCAGCCATGGGCTCATATCTCAAGACTAATACTTTCCCTCTAAGTTGTTTTAAGTTACCTAAGCTCTTCATTTTAATGTGGGGTCACGTGAGATTCCCTCCACCTATAGTGGGGTCAACTCTTGTTGGAATTGTTCAGGTTGGGAAGCCATGCTTTAGAGACTTCACTGATAGAGCTTTCCTATAATACATAGCTAGAAGGCACAACCTCATAACAGACTCTTGGGTCCTTGGAGTCTTACACTCTTCCTTCCCCCTATTCCAAGATGGTCCATGACCTGAGGTACAAGAATTGTGTAACAGAAGTTTCAACTGAGGCTGATGTACTCTGGTTAGTTATTCTTTAAATTTTGAATTGCATCTTCTATAATATCACTTTCTGCTTCAAAAAAGAAGCTGCATTGGAGGATAAACCTATCTATAATATTTGTTTTTCTGGAATACACCTTTTGTGCTGACTGGGTGGCTCCATCATAGGAAGAGGTCTGTAATCAGTTGTCTGTGATAGATTCAAAAGAATCTATGGGTTTTTTTAACCTCATAATTTGTTATTTTATTTAGTGTTGACATGCCTGAATTATCATTGTTACGATATGTATACTAAATGTTACATTGTAATGTTCACATTACAAGAAGTAGAAAGCCAAGATGCATAAAAATATGCATGTGCCTTTTTCCTGGAGAGAAGGCTCTGAAACCCAATACTAAGCCATTCAAGGGATGTTTTCACAACTAGTTGTGCTCTGTTAGTTATGCTATCTAAGACATACATTTTAAATACTTTAGCTATTTAAAGTTTTGAGACAGAGAGAAAGAGAGAGAGAGGAGAGAAGATAAATTATCTGGTTTTATTCATTGTTCAAAGAATGGGAGAATGGGAGGTAAAGAAATTTCACTGAAAATGTAGATGAAAAAAGTCTAAATATAAAGACTGACTAGGAGGTCAGGCAGGAACACAATTTACCTAGGAAATTCCTTTATGGAAGCTTTTCTGTTACCTTATGTCTGTTAGAAAGCTCATAGCATTAAACATTTTTTTCACAAAGTTTTCATAATCAGGCCAATGATCCAGAAGAAAGGAGGCTCCTGTTTCCAGGTGAGAAAAGAGAAACATTTGGTGTAATGCATTCCAGCAAATGTTCAACTTTAATGATAAGCATCATGCAAAATTGAACACACCTGAGGAGATCTATAAGCAGCTTCAGGGGCCTGCTGGGGAGCAGCTAACCTTTTATTAGGGCCAAGATTTCTGATATAGCATTTTTCTTTTAAATAACATTCCCAGGATGGAGCATAGACTTTAGTTGTATTATTCACCATCCAAAGCCATTAGGATGTACATACTTACCTATGGATGTGGAAGAGGTAAGACTTAAGTGGGGTGTCATAACCCTTGAAAAGAGGAGCAAGAACATGGGTTAGGGCAGTCCAATGAAGTATTTCTGGATCAAAGCTTGCACACTTCACTTGGTAACTGGAACAAGAAGGTGTGTGGCAGATGGCAGGAGACTGGAGATGTGCTGCTGCTGATGTGGAGGGATAAAGATTACTGCATACAGTAGGAAACATGAAAGAATGTCTTAGCAAAGATGTGCTCCTTTAACCCAAAACACCCCTCCCTTCAGGTTTTCCCACATTTTATATGTATATATGTCTACATCACAAACTAAAATGCATTCATGTAGAAGAAAGTGTGGTTTTCATCTTTGTGATTGAATCCCTGGGTTGATTAATACCGTATATTACCAATCCATCCATTTTCCTAGAAATTTCATAATTTATTTATGTTTTCAGATGAATATGGCTCAGTTATGTATATGTACCACGTTTTTATCATGCACTCACCTGTTGGAAACATATAAGATGATCAATCCATAATTTTTCTATAGTTAATAGAGTGAAAATGTATATGCTATATAATTATCTGTATGGTAGGATCTAGAGTCTTTTTGGTAAATAAGTATGGTATACAGATGATAGTAATTCTGAAAAGCAGCTTCATATTGATTTCTCTCGAGTCTCCTTGTTTGACCTCCCTCTATAGCAGTAAATAAGGGTCTCTTTCCCTATGTCCTCTTCTACCTTGGTTGTCATATTCCTTGTGATAGCCATTAGGCTGGGGGTCATCTCAAATTTTAATTTTATTGTTTGATGAGCATGAACACTGAAGACTTTTAAGAAATGTTCAATGACCTTGTGTGTTTATGCTGCTCCTCCTGGTTACCATCCTTTTTCCTAATAGTTAGACAGTCTGCTTTCAGGTCAGATGTATTCCATTACTCTCTCTTTTTTTGTTGTTCTTCCACAAATCATGTTCTCTTCCTTTCCTTTCATGGTCTATTTTCTAGTTTTCTCTCTCTCTCTCTCTCTCTCTCTCTCTCTCTCTCTCTCTCTCTCTCTCTCACACACACACACACACACACATACACACACACACACACGTACATACACACATAGGCACATTAAAATTCATAAACTATTTATGGGCTTGACATGTTTGTCTCCTGTAGTCTGGATTATTTCACTTGACATAAAGTTCTAGTAGATTCTTCTTTCCTGGGAATATCATAGTTATGATATCCCTTTCCTTTTCTTTTTCTTCTAAGAACATATATGGAATGTTTTTAACAATTTTCTTTTAGTATTTCTAAAAACAAAACAAAGCAACAGCAAAACAGACATGAATATCCTTCTTTATAGTTGATGTCCAGAGGTGTCCATGAGACTATCAATATATACAGAGTATTTCTTTCTCTTGGTTTTCTCCCATAAGTTGAAGGAAGTTTCCTTCTGCTGAAGATATGCACTCCAGAAGTAGAGCCACCACACCCCTGATATGACAATGAAGAGAATACCACATCCCTGAGGAGTAACTTTTATGGTATCAGGAGGCACCATTAAAATTTTTGAAGTAAGAGACAATCAGTAGTCATAATCTGCTGTGACACCTATAAACTCTATCAACTACAAAGCATGGCACTATGACTCTAATGAAACAGTCATGGCACACATATCTTGATGGTAACCAATGGCTTCTTAATTGGACTTAAGATCTTCTCAAGTAGAGGGAAGTCATGGTTTATAATAGAAACATAGCTATTTACTCAGTCATAATGAAGTCACATACAATGCATTTGGTCATTGACACCTCCTCCTCCAACTTCTTCCTGATTCATCTCCCCTCAGGACCACTGCACCTTTGTAGCTTCTTACTTTCTTTCATTCACTGTTTCCAGTTTGTGATGTTCATGTATTCTTGGATGTGTAGCCTTACACTGAAGTATGGTAAACTTACCAAGGACTAGTATTTTTTTCCACTTTCACTCATGATAGAGAATTAGCGATTGTTCTTAAGCTAAGATTGGAACTTTGTGTTCAACTCTCCTTTTTGCTCTGCAGTTTCCTCTGGTATAGAATTGTACATGTCCTGCTCATAATATTACAAATGCTGAGTCAAGATATTCAGCTGCCCTGCTATATCCAGAAGACTCTGTTCTCTTGAATCATCCCTCTGGCCTTTAAATTCTTTCCTCTTCCTCTTTGTAATGTACCCTGAACCTTGTATGGAAGTGGTATGATTGGAGGTCTCTCTCACTCAGCTGGATAATCCATAGTCATTTTTTCAGTGATCAGTTATGGTTTTCTATACCAATTGCCATCTACTATGAATAGATGCTTCTCTGATATGATTAAAACAAAAATTAAACCATGTTTATAATAATTCTCTAGGAGTTGATTCAATACTATGTAATTTAACTGAATAACCATAGTGTAAGATTTTTGCTTAAGCTCATAATGTTTTATAACAGGTTCTTGGCCATGTGTAGGCTTCATCTTTTTGGAGAACTCAAATTGAATCAGAAAGTAGTCAGTTACTTCCTTGGTGTCCATGTGATTATTACACCAGTGGATATATATTGTTAGACCAGTCATTATTGTAGGTCTCACATCTGGGTATGAATGGTGATTACTTTTCTCTTCCAGTAGCAAGTACAACACCTCCTGGTACCATGAAAGCTAGCACTAGAAGGTAAGGATGGAGTTTCCATGACCATTATAGTTTTATGTGGTCATGGTTTATGAGCCAAATATGTGATTATCTTCAGGAATATGTTCTTGTCTTCAAATCCTAGAGGTTAATCTGGAGAATTAGCTGCAGCATATAGTGTTTCGGGGTCTATGGAATCTCCCTGGGCAATAACTTCAAATGAGGCAACCCCCTTCCAAAGACAGGGCTTTTGATTTTTTAGCCTATCACATTTAGTATGGCATTGTTCCCTTATGAGAAGTAAAGGAATTTTAACTCAAATACCCTAGCTTCAGCAGCTGAAGCTCTAACAATATAAAATAGTTCCCTTTGGCAACCTTGAAATTCATGGTGATTCATGATGTATTGATCTGTTATCCTTCTCAAGGTGAAGTGATGAACATTTTCCAATCATCTAATTCCCCGGTCCAATTTGATTTTCAGTGTCAGTTCAGCCTCTTACATAAAACAAATTTACTGTTTGACTTGTTAAAGGGATATGCTTATTTATTCATTGTTGTTTCAGCTCTTGTGCTATAATGGTCTGTGCTGAGTATAGCCTCTGAGCTAAACCAAGGAAATAAGAGAAGGAAGAGTGAGAATTGTATCTTTAAAGGCTAGAAAGATGGCTCACTCTTTAAGATTACTTGTTGCTCTTGCCAAATATCCAGGATCTGTTTGGAGCACACATATGGCACCTTGCTACCACCTGTAATTTTAATTCCAAAGAAACTGACACAAAATGTTAAATTCTCTTGATCTCTAGTTTATTATCTTCTTTTTCTAAGTCATTTCTCTATCATCATAAAGAAATACTTTCCTCTATATTGGGAGGAAAAAATGCTAGAATTATCATTGGACAAATTTCCTTTAGTACTTTTACTGCTGCCTTCAAAAGACATCACAGCATATTTCTTAGCATTGAGAACTAAATTTTAAAGATCTCATCCCACTTGTGAGAATGTGATGCCACTGAGAAAGTAAGGCAAGGCTCACAGTTAGTAGCTGCTCACTGCCATCCTCTGGATGCTTCTTTACTTAGAACAGAGCAGCTCGTTATTCAAGACTTCTTTATGTTTGTTTTATTACTTGTCAGTTCAAACAGACTATGTTGAGTCTATATAAATAAGCCATAACATAATGAATTCCAAAACTTCTTTCTCTTTAAGTTTGTTTTATCCACATTTAATCTCTTCCAACTTTAAAAGAACTCTATGCTCCTTTTAAAAGCCAAAGACAATATTTTGTCTATTTGTTGATCTTTTTTTTCTATTCTACCAGACTTTTGTAGTATTATGTTTAATTGATAGCTATTTTTTTCTTCAGTAATTTCTATATTTCTATTTTATAATGCTAGTGTGTCCAGTCTTCCACTGTCTCTGCATGCCTATGTAGCATAAAAGTTTTTATGTAGTTCATAGCAGTCACATTTGTAGAATGATGCAGTTTCTATTGTTATTATCTTTAACACACTATCAGGAAGGATTCAGCCTTATGAGATTCAATGTTTAGGTTTACTCCTTCCCCATTATACCATATCACAAACCAGTTATTTGGTCAGCTCTGCCCTTGCTTTTGCAGTACTAGTAGACACAGTACAGCAGAGTTAAAGTTAGAGATCTAGGGATTATCCACAGGATATTCCAGTTGACATTTGCTTTATAAATAGTTAAAAATGTTTTCCAACTTTCACATTAACTATGGCAGTTTTCTTTTATTTCTGACTCAGATTGTTTATAGAAGACCACTTGAATTCTTGGAGAAATGGTGGCATCTGTCTCATCTAATCACTGAGTAGATAACAATACTGAGGCTAAATTAAATGATAAAAGATCAAAGAAAGAATCTTTTTGAATGCATACAATGTCAAACAATAACATTACCTGACCCAATCCATGTGCTATTTCAGTTCAGTTTGTCATGACAGAATTTGAAGGCAGAAAAGCACAATTTGGATCATTGGTATGATAACTTTGAATGTGAGTAGGAAGAATATAGCTTTCTGCAGTCTCTGTGGTTCATAAAAAGAGCAAAATAAAATTTAAGATTTATTCTTATCTCTATATAGGACAACTACAGGTTCTACATATCTGTAATTATTATAAATTTCATAATAATGCAAGCCCATTGCCAGTTGAGTAATAAACTAAAAGTTTTAGATTGAGAAGCTTTTTATGTTTCTGACAAAGTGATATACATTTTTCTTTTAAATTGTAAAAGTTTTTTTTAAGATAAAGCTTACGAGTAATTACTAGTGAAACTGAAATCATTCTCCTTGAGCCTAAGAATTATGTGTGCTGTCTTTAATAGTTCTTCCATTAATGATCCTAACATTGTTAATTTTTTATATTCTAATTGTGTTCTGTTACAGCCTTAATTTTTGCTCTAGTGAAATATATCTCTACAAAATAACTTTCTACCTTCATAAATTGAAATTCATAATGGAAAATGGTTTCAATTATCTATGGCTAAGCCATAGATATTTTTGTTGAGTATGTTTGGTATTTTCTAGCTTATCCTATTATATTTTACAAAACATGTAGTTTTAGTATAAAATTTTTCTTTCAAATAAATTCTACAACTGACATAATTATGATATCTATGAAAATACTTAATTACATAGATTGCATATTAAATCATTTGTATTATGTCAAATGCAAAGTTTTATGAAACTAACATCTTTCCATGTTATAAATATGATTTAAAGCAATTTAAAATTGGGTAGTGAACAGTTTTTTGTTTTATTGATCTGGATGTTTTACACTCAATAAGTGGGTGTGGCTTAATTCCCATACATGATTTTAATATGAGAAGAGTAAATATTATGAGTCATTGATTATATTAAGAAGTTTAGTAAAATGATTCGAAGTTTCTAAGTGTATTTTCAAGAGTCAGCCTATCTGAAAAGCTATAAATAGCACACATCTGAATATAACATTAGTAAGAAATCTAAATAATTATTGGGTAACCACAATATTATTATTAGAAAATTTGATTCAATATAATTCTACTAATTTAATTTAGTTCAATGAAAAATACTTGAATACTTTCTGTCACAAAGCAGAACAAATAATTTAATAAATTTTCTCCCACTCAGTCTATGGGGTTTGTCATTTCAACATGTGATAATCACTATAAGAAATATGAAATGGTCATTCCTATTCTTTGACCCTAGTGAATATATTGAGCTGTATGGTCAAATGAAACCAAGTTTGTTTATAGGATTTAGTTCCTAATTAATTGGAATGTGAAGGAAGCTGTGCTAGTCAGTACACTATAGTCAGAAGTATAGGTGATAAAGGCTGAGGAGAAAGATGGAGAAATGGAAATGACAATATGAATGAGATTCCTCCCATGATTGTTGACTTGGACATGAAAGAATCAGGTCATAGAGCAAAGACCACAGGAGACTTCTAAAATCTAAAGAAGACAATGAAATGTATTGTCCTTCTATAGGGGCCAGAATAAATGCAGTAAACTCCACCTTAATTTTAGATACCTGAGAAGTGTTTTGGAATTCTCATTTGCAAAATTATAAACATGTGCATTTAAGGCTAACATTATAGCAACAGAAAATTAATGCATACATGGTCATATATCTCAGCTGACTTCATGCTTGTCAGTAAAAGAAGTCCATCACTTTATTTTAATTTTCACAAAGTTTCACATGCTGTCTAAGGGACCCTATGTATTCCAACTAGGCCCACTAGCTACTGCAAAGGTGACAACTTCCCTTGAGCCATGTGGTGCTTCAATTCACAGTTGTGAAAATTAACTCCCTCATATTTTAGGAATCTAATTCAGGAATATAGTAATATTACCTAATAGCTCTAGAGAATTTTGAGAGTGGAATGCAGAGAATATTCAGGTTAACTTTCAAAAAGCATAAATTTTCTTTTTATGCTTGGATGTTAGATTTCAACTTACTTCAATTTTTTTTTAGTCACCTAACTTATTTTAAACAAAAAAAGACATTTGATAGGAAGTTTTCTTTTTAGCGAGGGCTAAAATAAATTGCTCTTCAACTTAGATATTTTGTAAAAGCAGAAATCTAATTCATTTAATTTTAATTATGGTTAAACTTCCAAACAAGCTATGTTACATCTAAAACACTATATTATTTATTTATTTAATTATTTTAAGGTCTTGTTAAGATGGTTGGGTTCACTCCCAATAATCCTAATCCAGGTAGACCAGATTAATCTTGAATGCTAGATTCTCCTTATTCAATCTCCTTAGTTTTTGATTGAGAGATTTGTAGCACGATGCCTGACCTAAACCCAACCTTAAATTACTAGATCACCAAAAGAAAGCATGGTACTTCACTGTGAAATCTGTGCAATATCACTCACCTAACTCACTGCATTATGTACAATGCACAATTTTCTTTTTTTAAGGCGTGGAATTTTTTTCAGATGAATAAAAATAGTTTTTCTAAATATGATAATATATGAAGGAAAAGAGAATGATTACCTGAGTCCATATTGAAATGTCTAAAGTTATCTTCAGAATATGCAAATTTGCAAATGACAGATTTCTCCAAACAACTTCTTTTCTTTGAACTGTGCTGCATTAATGAAGGACACAAGTCAATAAGGCTGCTCACTATTTGTGATAACTAGTTGCTCTATGCTAGCATTGCTGCTATGGATTAAACAATGCATATTAAGAACAATTTCTAGTAGGATCTTATTTTTACTCTAATTTTTTAGCATAGGGTTTTATTTCAGAGTTGACATTACTATGTGTAGTGTCAAAAAATCAGCATTATCCCTAGGGCATTTATATTTTTTTCTTATCAAGGTTAATTTAAAGTGATTAGCATATGCAGTACAGATGTTGCTATGGGGATAAGAACCACACATCTTATGTGATGGACACAAAATGACTGCTACTGCAGTCTCACTAAAATTGGATTATTTGTTTTAATGTCATGAGGAACCAGTCACATGATGGAGATCAGTATCTCTTAAATAGCATCCAATATTCCTAAATCAATCATCTCTTCAAGTCTTCAGAAAGGTATGCATATGAAAATCACTACTTTATTATCCACCTAGGTAAGTTTATCATGATGTATTTGGATGTTCAGAAGATTTCTTTTAATTTTGATTGACTCTTCCATCTCCCAGGAGGAAAATAGCAATAGTTAAATGGAGAATGCTTATTCAAGTTTAATTCATTCATCAAACATTCATTGAATGCTTGCAGTATGGGTATGATATTTTCTGTATGCTGATAAGATGAAATAATGTAGGAAATCTTTCTTCTTTTTCTTCTTCTCCTCTTTTTTTTCCAGTTGAATCTGGATATTCATGACCTCCATAACTTACAGGAATGTGCTGTAAAATGTTAGAGCAAAAAAGAACAGCAATTGATAGAATACAGTGGTAAGTTGCATTCTGAATCTAAGAAATAGTAAGAGAAACTTTAAATAGAAATAAGAACTGTGAATATCTAGCAGTGTAGGGTAGAAGAGTAGTTTTTTATAAGTAAAAAACATTAAAATACTGAATAATGAATGCAGAACTAAAACATCTTACCATTAACCACGTCTATTGCTGGAAACAGAAAAGTATCAATCTGTAAAATTTGGTTGGGAATACAAGTGGAAACTGGTAAAGGTTAAGATTATCAGGAGATAGGTAGCATTTATTTATTTACCACAAACAAGATGTTGGTGTTTCTTTAGAAAGAGAAACTATGGATGAGGATGTGTAAGAATTGGACACTGATAACAGTGAAACATAAAGAGAAAATTAAATTAACAATGCAAAAGAACTTTTGGACCATAGAAGCAGTTCTTAATATGTCCTCCCTGACCTCAAATGCCTGCTGTCAGTTGTGATGCAGATCGCAGGGATGAATACATAATTCATATTTTGTCAAGACAAGTAACATTTTATGTGCCTTACAATTATACATGGGCAGGTAAAGAGACATCCCAGACATTTCCATCATAATTGTCTGACATTTTTCATCTGTGTCTGACACTCCTTATTACTAATATCTCAAATAGTACATGAAGAGAAGCTGGGAGAGAAATAGCAGAAATAGCAACTCAATAACAAGTTTATTTACTACCAGTTTGTTTATAAAATATTTTGAATGATTTTATGAGCTACAAATATGCTCTATCTCTAGAATTTTAAATTAGTTAAATTGGGCCACAATTTGTAACATATATATGCAAACTTTCCTACACATGCATTGATTAGGGCACCCATTTTTTAGTTACAATGAGGGAATTTCATTGGCGTACACCAATATTATCACCTCTAAGAATATAATTTCAGAAAGACATCATAACATTTTTCTTGAGTTCCTTTCTTCAAGGAAGGAAATGATTGACTTTTCCATGGAAAACTCTATTTGCTCATAGGAATTTGAAATTAATGTACTTAGTGGGTTCTTTTTAAAGTTGAGATTTTAGCATGCTAAACCATGGAACAGGGAACATCTCTTTGTCTTTTAATAGTCCATCAAGAAACATTTCCCTGGAGTCTATTTTCTGTGCATCAATTTTGCTATATATCCATAAGAAATTGGCTGAACTGTATTAGTGATAGTGGACGCCTTTAGTGTCAACCTATTTCATGCTCAAATGGATTACACAACTGTAATATTTTTCCTAGGTCTGGTCTCACCTGTCTTCTTAAAACTTCTGTTACTTTTCTATATTAGTTGTCTATCTAGCAAGTTTCAAGTTTCATAAGTTTTGCCCATGAAATCTTATAAAAAATTTCAAGTTTCATGAACATGCAACTCATTTCCTCTAACCACCCTTTGCATCTCCTTTTCTCCCTCCTTATATTTAATACTAGTCTGTTTAGATATTAAAAATAGGGGTGGGATTTTCTAATATTTAGTATAAATAAGGTAACTAACACTTAGAAAGTTTTTGAAGTAACCCTATTGATTATCCCATGGATCCTGATTGCATTTATAAATATATTTGATTTTAATTGGCATATTACAATATGCTCCTTTGGAAACAAAGGACTCTATTTCCTTTAACGTATACCACTATAGTGTCTCAGTGTTTCTCATTTATGTGTGGCACATTACCTTTCAAAAAATCACCTCCAGCATTAGAAAATAATACTTACATTGTTAGCAAACATACTTCAGTGATAGTCTTTCAACTATTTCCACTGGACAGGGAATAAATAAAATTTGCTTAGAATCATTTACATTCAGGATGCATTGGTTAGAAGGAACTCAGTAAGGGCATTCACTTTGGCTGTTAAAATGGTGCCACTATAGTTCTGAAGTGATTGAGACATGAGGGAGCCACCTCTATCAGCACTATTGAAGGATGCTAAGTTTTAACCTATTTGTATATTATTAATCTACAACTGATATTCAAATTTCATTTTTGATTTGTGTTATTAATGAGAAAAAGATCATGAAATGTTTATAAAGTTGGTGTATTGAGAAATAAACATCTTAATGGGGAGATCATAAGAGTGGGTATGAATCTGAGAGGTCTGATAACTGAGTTTGATGGGGTGCATGATGTAAAATCACCAAACAATAAATAAAAAATATAGTTTAATAACCAATTTATTAATGAATCCTCTTGTAAGTCATATTAAATATATGTCTACTCTTCATGTGAATACCAGACAATAAAGCATCTCAATCCAAAATGAAACATATGGGACATTGGACATTTCAATCCACTAAAAATATTTGTCCACTAACATTTTCTTAGTTATTGTAATTACTTGAGACTCAGATTATGACAGGTTTTTATCATCTTATTTTCTAACATTGAACTTAGCTTTAATGGAAACAGAAAATCCATGAAGTTTGTTAGTAAGAACATATTTAAGAAAGATTATTCTGGGGCAGAAGAGATGCCATAGCTGTTAAGGGCAGTTGCTGTTTTTGTATAGGACTTGAACTTAGTTCCTAGAATCCACATTGTGTTGCACAGCTGGGACTCCAGTTTCATGGGAACCGAGTTCCTCTTCTGGCTTTGGCTGATGCCAGATAAATATATAGGACACAGACATACATTAGGCAAACACTCATGCACATACAATGAAAATAAGTCCATTTTTTAAAGAAAGAAAAGGAATTTTGAGTCCTGTGAGAAGCAGGTCTGGTGGATAGAGAGCAGTTACATAGTGAGATAGAGAGCTAATGAGTTCAATAGGGAGACAGTGGGCTGAAAATGTCCAACCGACATTCACCATTCCAGACCTACAGAGAGAACATGGGTAACAATGCTGATCTGGATCACCGGCACATAAATTTAATGACAGGTGGAAACAAGTTTGAGGTTGTCATTACAGATATGAGTAGAAAAGACTTCTGGATTGCTAGAAAAAAAGTTAGACATGTTGATTGTAAAAAAAATCTATGTGGTAAACAGGAAGGCAGAGTTAACCTCTTACCACAGAATCATAGAAGCAAAGGGCTGGTGAGAGATGAGGCAGCCATTCATTTCATTTGGATTTTACTTAGTAAAAATTGTGAGAAGTTTGGTAAATTTAATGTTTGGAAGGTCATTGTGAACTTGGAGTTTCATTGGAGTATTAAGTCTAAAAGAAAGATAATTCTTAATAGGCAGACATGTATGTGACCTTCAGTGAATCAGTGTGATTTTCTCCTCATGGGCCCTGTGCTTCAGTGTAAATGTTGAAAATATTTATCATTGCTATAATGACAGACTAGGTGAGAGAGGCGGAAGTAAATCTTACTGATCTTTTTAAAGATCACTATAGACTTGGGGCTTTTGTTCACCTTAGCAATGAACTATTGTCTACCTAGTATATATTAAATTTTTTGTATTGTCAGGATTCATGTAAAAAGGAGACAATAAAATGGAACAAATATGTCATTATTGTTAGTTTAAAAATTAAGCACATCAAATAATATTTTAATGTACACCAGAAAGACCCAGGTATTTAAAAATCCTGTATTTTTTGAGGCTACAATGGAATTGCATTACATCTCTCTCCCTTTTTTCTTCCAAACCTTCTCATATACTATCTCTTGTTCTTTTTGGAATTTGTGGTCTCCTTTTCTTTAATTGTTGTTACTTATGTGTCTGTGTTCCTAACTATGTAAATTCAACCTCCTTTTCCATATAATTTTACATATGTATTTCTTTTCAATGGCCGACCATTTGGAATTAGAAAATCAAACACAAACATAAAAATGGTATCCAATGACACTGCATAAAGAGTTACTAAAGCATTTTTGATACAGCCATATGATGAAGTGTTTTATGAAAGTAAAATTATTTGAAAAAATTGACTACATCACCAGGCATAGAGAATAATTGGGAAAATCAAGAAAACTACAAGCCTCTGTTTCTGTAGTACTTTTAAACAAATTATATATACACAGCAATATAAGTATATGAAAAATAAGGAAGGATCCCCAAGTATAGATATGTGAACATAAACTGTCGAATGAGCTTTAAATATTTTGTTGTTAATTTTAGATGATTTTAGGCTTTAAAAATTATTATATTTTCAATACCAAGAAGAAAGATAGGAGACAGGTATATGTTGCATGATGTATGCATTTATTTAAACACAATAAGTGTATCCTGCTTGATGTTCTGTTTCCTGTAACACAAGGTTCTCGGCCCTGTTCGGCAAGAGGTCCAGACCCACAGACCTATGGTCACAGAGCACCTTGCTTCCCACTGCTGCTTAGGCTCCCCAAAATGATTTAGATGCTTATAGTAATTTTATGCTGATTGACCTAGGGCCCAGGCATATAATTTGCTAACTCCTTCATCTTAACTCAACCCATGATTCTTATCTTATTTAGTCATTTGGCTTGGTACATTTTCTCAGCAGCATTTCAACTTCTTTTCTTTGCATCTCCTGGCATCTCTGTGGTATCTCTGCTCTGCTCTGCTCTGTTTACAGAGTTTTCTTAGTCTTGTAGCCCTGCCCACACTTCCTGCCTGCCTTTGGCCAATCAGCTTTTTATTAAATCAGTAGGAGGACCAAATATTTGCAGTGCACCACAATAATTCCACTACAGTCTCCTCTTTGCTGCTTTGCATAGCAGTGATATCGCTGAAGGCAGAAAGCATTGGGTCAACTTGTATTCTGACTTGTCATCTTTCTCTGCTTTGCTATATGCATCACTTTGTTTAAGCTCCATCATCCTATATTTATCTAAAGTGGGAATGACAACTGTGAGGGAGATCTCTTTCATATGATGGTAAGCTTTGAAGATTTAACTGACTGAATTTTATTTTCAAAGTGAAGATGGGGGTGCCTTCATCTAGTGCATGTCTTCCTATCAGAAAGGTACATTCCTACGTGACTGTTTCTTTTAGTTTAGAGGCTGTCTTGAATTACAGTTCTATAATAGAGAGTCAAGGTGAAATCGTTTTTCTTAAAAAGGCATGTGTCTGGCACCTTCCCAAGGCATGAGTATTTAAGGCATGATGAACTGTGAATCTGAAGTTGCTGCTTGCACACAACAAGCAGGTGTTTCAAATCTAATATTGTCACTAGCGAAAGTGAACTATATTTGAAAGTGTGAAGTGTTTAGTTTATAGAAAAATCTTTACTAAAAAAAAATAAATAATAAGTCAAGGTCAAAACTGTTAAATTCTCTTACAAAGAAAGTAAATGTAATGAAATCACAGGGAACATATATTCTTTACTCTGATTGCTGTGAACTGAACATGTAAAATGAACAATCAGAAATTCCTCTTTGTTTTTTAATGAGGAAGAGAAAGACAGAACATGGATTTGTGGAGTGGTGAGAAAGAAAGCATTTGGGAGGAGTTGCCAGAGGAAAAATCATAATCAAAATATATTATATAAAAAATACATCTTAAATAAAGAAAACAATCACTATTTTTCAATTAAAAGATGCCTGTGACATTTCTAAAACACTTTTCAATACTATGTGTCCAAGCCTTATGTAATATTCAAGGCAATATTGTGAAGAATATCATGTGGAGTACCCCAATATATGTTTGTTTTCTTCCATTGCAAACAATCCTAAACAAAATTGAAAACTGTATGTCATGAATGTAACATTAATTTGTGCATTACCGTGACTACATTGTGGAGGTGAAACTTAGAAAAGATTAAAATAGCAGTTAAGAGCCCATATACTGCTCTATAATTCCTTCTATAATTATATTATATATAATATATAATATAATATAATATTATAATTATAGAGCCTTCTATAATTCCTAGTACCTAGGTCAGATCGCTGACTCTCAACACCTTTGGCTTTAATTCCCATAGATTAAATACCATTTTTCAGCTCAAATCTACATTAAGTCAAACACACACACTTGAAAAAAATATATTGTGTAAAGTAACCCAGATGCGAAATGAATAATTTCCCATGTTTTCAGTCATTGAAGGCAGTGTTCAGATGTGAGTACGTATTCTCAAATAACTGCAGAAACCAAGAGAGTATAAAGAAGCAATTGTCAGAGTGGAGGGACAATATAAAGGAGAATAGTGTTTGAAGTGATACGAACAGGAAACAGGAGAAAAGAGGACAATATAATTAGAGGGGGAGAGATAAATGAACACAGAAAAGGAGGGAAGGGAAAATAGCAGTAATGGTGTCTGTAGCATTCATAAGGAGTCATAGTATAATTATCTGACTGCACTCAAAAACTATAACATATTCCTAGTCCCTAACTATATTCTAAATATTTGGCCTGTACATTCAAAGAAGATTAGTCCTTAATCTCCATTTGGGAGCTTTTCTTTGGAACAGGCAATGACCATTAAGGAAACCTGCACCCAACCAAAATACAGAATTGTGAAGCTCACTCATAATGCTTACAATCTCCAAGACACTATTGTATCAAAAGTTCAACTATCATTGTGTAAGGGAAAGTGGGAACTGGGAAAGACCAAGAACTTTCAACTCTACCCAAAAAACTACAGACAACTAAGGAATATATATATGGGGGGGGGAATGAAAAAATGCCTCACTTGCGGTTACTGTGGTTTCTAGAAAAGTAGTTTGATATCTAAGAACTACGTGGCTTGTGGCCCTGAGGAGATATTAGTTTTTATTTTGAATTCCTGTCACTTTTTTATGAGCCCATTTCAAAGATATGATTCTAAAGAAGAAATTGAATTTATGTCTAACTCATTTAGGTCATTGTATAACCAACACTTAACTTCTTAAACAGAAAGAACATTTCTAGATGTGTTTGGTTTAGGCTTTTATTTCTTGCCTTAAAAGATGGGAAATGAGCATATTTACAACAAATATTTTCTATTTGAACATCTGCTTTTGTTATATGTATCGATATTTTTTCTTATATTTATTTTACAGCTAGAAATGACAAAAAACCTACAATTTTATTCTCTCAGCTTAAGTTGTATGCCTGAAACTGGTCTGTGTGAGTAGTACCACTAATATTGTGTTCCCGTTCTATGAAAAAAGAATTGCCTTCTTTTCACAGTATAATACACTACTATTTTTTCTATTTATACTTTAGGATTTTTTTTTTTTACTTTAGGACATTTCTAATAAAGAATATCTTACTTTATATAACACAGTGGTTCTCAACCTGCCTAATGCTGCTTCCTAAACTTCTGTTTAGTTGATAAAAAAATTCTATTAAAAGACAGAAACTGAAAAATCTTTTACTTCTCTGATATCTAAGATATGTATAGAATATCAAACCAAGTATGATCAATTTAATTTTCTTTGTTATGATAGTTAGTCTCCTTTTTAAATTAGTAATATGTTTTTTGGCAGGCCAAATTTAGAGATCCATGTGAACTGAGATTGATAAATTTGTAATATTTTCTATCACATTTATCTTTTCTTCTCAAATATTTCAGTGATTTCATCATAATTTCAGAATGCAAAATCATATTTTCTTCACAAAAGCATGAAAATCACAAGTAACATTTTGATAGCTTTAAACTATTTTAAAATATACATAGTATATTTTGCCTGTACTTTGGGAAGACATGGCATAAAGAAGTTATAAGCTTTTTCAAAATATGAGACACTAATTTTTGCAATGTTTTAATGCTATAGTATCACAATAATTCATTACAATAATGATGCATCTTCATTAAAACTAATTTTGTATAGCTTCATAAGCCCTTATTTCTTCAAAATATGTTTTGCTTTATACAAAATAACAAAGATGAATTCTAATACTTAAGTCATGATTTTATTTTTTCCCAAAACCACCTGCACTCTTCTCGATATAATAGGAAATGTATTACATTTCCAATTATATTGGGTCTAATGAAATCATATTTCTTCACATTACACATTGAATGCCTTTAAGATGACTAAGGCATACTAAAGCATGTTTAAAATATTAAACTAACATGGTGTATAGTTACATGCATAGCTGCTGAGAATACAAGTCAAAAAACTATTTATACAACTCAAACTTATTTTCTAAGAATAATCTGCCAATGATTTCAAGAATCTGCTTAGAGATTTACGAAGTAGGGCTTTTGAAAATTGGCTTATTTTATGGAGTTTTTTTTTTAAGCTCAGACTCTGGGCAATTGACAAAAGAAGGACTGTGCACAAAGTAATAACACTGTTCTTAAAAATTACAAATCTAAGTTTGCATTCTCCACTCTTCTTTCTAAGCACAGCTTTAAAAAAGATGACATTTACATGTAAAAGATGTCCTTACATATTCTCAATTCAAACTCTTCCTCTCTATCATGCAGTAATACAGGTAGAAGGCAAAAAGGCCACTGATAATACTGCTCAATTATGCCACATTGTAAGTCCACCTTACTGTACTTAGGTATATTAGCCATCTGGAAATAGATATCATGATAAAATGGCATATTGTTTATATTATCTCATAAATGGTTTTTTGGTTTTAAATTGCTGTGTTATTCTTCTTGTTAAGAAGCATAGAAAATTCCATTTGTCTAAGATTAAGAAAGCAATCACAGACCAAAAAAGGAATCCTATCAAACTCCACTTCAGTAAAGCAATATCCCTTAAAATTACTTACAGGAACATAAATGATTTGGGCAACTACACACAAAACTCTCTTCTCCTGAATGAGTAATGAGTCAGAAAAAGCTGTATTGTGATGATATTTTGTGTATGCTCTAACCAATAAAGCTTTCCTGAAGATCAAAGGCCAGAGCCAGCCACAGAGTTAGCCACAGAGGTTAGCCGAACAGCTCAATCTAAAACAGCAGCTCCAGAAGTGAAGTCAATAACTATTTGGCTGAAACAAAGTATTCTTCTCATGTCCTATTTTCCCCAAATCTTGGTCCAAAAAGCAATGGGATGAGAGTAAGGAGAGTTGGGCTATATTTAGAGAATTCTATAAATTCCTGTTCGAGGGAGTTGAAACAAATAACTTGTGCACATGTGGCTCCTTAAATGTTCTTTTCTGAAGCAGTGTAAGTAGTGAAAACTGATGGTGCAGTGAGGATGAGCAACTAGGGATCTTTTCCCTATAGTGGCATAGATTTTCTATCGTTTTTATGTGTAGTTTGAAAATATATCGGATCTTCATTTTATTTCCCTATCACAAAGTTGTGGCCAACAAAGCATTACTGATGTTGAACCCAATTATCTTTCTTTAGTATTAAAGTCAAGTTATTATTATTTTGTTTTAAGTGCATCAAAATCTTTTGGACCTTATACCAAATTAACAGTTGTTCTCTCTCTCTCTTTTTCATTGTTGGATATTATAAAAGTACTATTTGTTTTAATACTTCACTTTATAAACCTTCAAGCTATATGCCTTCCATTATATATCTTAAAAATGCATATAGAAGGTACACCTCTTGAATCCTAATATGAATTAGATGATATACATCCTTAAGTCTATTGTAACATGTGTACACTAAGAAAATAATTTATTGAATCCTGCTGTAAATTAATTCATCCATTAGGGGTTGAAGATGAACTGCAAGAAAAAAGCAGGCACTTGCTTCTTGCCTTAATGACATTCAAACAGGAATTGTAATATCATGGATACTATTTTTCTTACAGCTGTTATTACCTCAAACTTCTAAGAAGCATATCAGCTTCCTTTTTGCCATGAAAGAATCAATCTGAAGGGAGAATGCTCTTTCTGTTCATCGCCATTATAAATAATTGATTATTGTTAAGTGCCTATCAATACAGAGCTAGATATACTAAAATTATGAGATAATATCTGATTATATTGTGTTGTGCAACATCTGTTGGTAGAATATGAATATGGAAACTTTTGAGCATTAGATTAAGAGGCAGACACAGGAAGTTCATCAGCTAGAAGAAAGGAGTTTTTGTGACTAAACTAAAACAACATTTTTATGAAGTTAAAGATTTACTTTTGAAACTTCCTATAATTTACTTTTAGGTTATTATTTCTATTACTACTTAATAGAGGTACTCTTATTTAAAAATAGAGTGTTTTAATAAATCCCTCCATGAGAACTTGTATTTTTCTTCATTGCTGTTCATTCACTTGGAACTATATTTTAGTCAATTTTCACTCCCCTCTACTCTGCCTGACCTTTTTTACAGCTTGGCGTAATGCACAGCCTTTCCAGGAAACTAGAGCTCTACTGGCATCCTACTCTTTTTTTTTTTTTTTTTTTTTTTTTTTT
>PVIH01009752.1:0-80086 GCA_004025045.1 Sigmodon hispidus | reverse complement strand
ACAGCCAGAGCTACATAACAGAGAGATACTGTGTCAGAAAACAGAAGATGGTATTTTTCTTTTTTTTTTTTTTTTTAAACTTTATTTATTTATTTATTTGCCTTGGTGTTTGCCTGGAACTGGAACTACAGACAGTTGTTAGCTGCCATGTGGGTGCTGGGAATCGAACCCGGGTCCTCTGGAAGAGCAGACGGTGCTCCTAACCGCTGAGCCATCTCTCCAGCCCCATCCTTTGATTTTTCAAACCTCTGCCTGTGGGGTTTTGTCGTGGCGGCCTTAGTAGGTTAATACAAGTCTCTTCATTGAGAAGATTGAAACTGAGGCTTGCAATCTACTGCAGGAGTCAGAGGCAGGTGGATCTTTCTGAAGTTGAGGCCAGCCTGGTTAACATAGTAAGTTCAAGACCAGCCAAGGCTACATAATGAGACCCTGCCTCAAGAACAAACAAACAAACAAACAAATAAATATTAAAGGAAGATTGACTTCGTGAACTTCCAGTAGCCCTGATTGGCAGGCAGTTGCTTTCTGAGTTCACACACTGGCCTGTCTCAGTTCTGAGGGGGTGAGGCATGTATAGTCTTCAAGAGTTGATGTCCACATCCATCCCTAGTTTGTGAGAGAGATTAGGAGGAAGGGTAATATCCTTGATGCTTGATTTTCCCAGGGAATGTACAAGGACAGAGAAGCACTTCCAATGAGAACAGTAGAGTGTATACTAGGGGGAGAGAGATAGCAGAGGCCATACTTGCACTGGGCTCCTGGGATTGAAGCATGAGATGGAGCTGGGTCCATCCTTGTGGATGGTGGCTCTAGGCTATAATTGCTGCACTCCATGGAACAGCAGTCAGTTCTCTGAATAAAGATGCTGAGTGACTCTCAAAGCCTCATGTTCAGAGCCCAGAGAGTCTACATGCTGCTCTGAAAAGCATTTGCATGGAAGAGAGGGTCCCTGGCTGTCAGTTGGGAGCTGAATGAGGAAATCCCAGAAATAGATAGGATTTCTGGTTTTAGGTCTCAGTTTTTCCCCAAGAAATAATTAAGTGAGGGCCCTGAGCTATGATGTTTCTGGACAGAATTGATCAGGCCAATCAGGATTGCTCTTATACAACCTCAGTGCACTTACAGATGTCTGATCCCACTTTCCCCAAAACATTAGATGCTTATCAATTTACATGCTGTGGCATTCTCTCTCTTATGCTCTTCTTTTCCTCCTCTTCCCTTCCTTCTTCTTTTCATATCCACTTCTTAAGAGTCTCTGGCTTTGTCTTCATGCATGGCTAAAACTCTGCAATCCTAGAAAAACAAATTTGAAAGTCAAACTCAATTCTGCTTAACTCACCCACCCCAGACTTCCAGAGCCCACTGGGACAATCACAGATTCTATTAGAGAAAATTCCATCAGCTCTGTTGGTGCTCTGCTTTGTCCACTACTGTGCCTATGGCTGCTGGAGGCAGAAGGCTGCCACTTCTTAAGTGTGTACCTGTAAGTCAGCAGTAAAGTTTTCTAGAGGGTGGAGCCTGAGGTAACCTAGAAAGGGCTGGGCAGGAGTAGACAGGAGATATGGGACAAGGGGATGATGCAAATGTCCCTCAAATGTCCAAAGCAAGGTCTCCAGCATGCCCTCCTTGCTGAAGGGGAGATGGATATTCTGGAGCACTCACTCTAACTCAGCATTTAATTTTTTTCTCCATCTATTCTTGGAGCAAAATCAATACTTCTTCATCAGCGGGCAATGCTGAGCACAGTGACTCTTCAATGCCAGCATCTCCAAAGTTTCCAATAGCTGGCGCATAACTAATGGATGCCATCTAAGACTCGGGAAGAAGGTGTCATGAGAAACCAACCCTGACATCCGAGGCCAAGTGAAAAGTCAATTAAAAGAATCAGAAAACATTTTCTTCATGATTAACCAGCCCGAGGAGGATTTGGATTCTGCCAACAGTGTAGTTATGGTAGCCAGGTGTGATACGGAAAAGAGATCTGTCCATCAAGGGGAAGCAGGTGCATTTGAATCTATTTGTGTATTCTGGCTCTCTGGCCTCAAACCTCATGCCAATCACCAGGGAAGTCATAGGAATTTTTTTTTTGTCTCTATCTCTCTAATTCTTGGCTCCACACAGAACATTTTTTAAAATGAATATGCAATTGTCACATTTTCACCCTTGTTGTTAAGCAAGGTGTCCTGATCCCTTTTAACTGGCGAGAATAACACAGCCTAGAGTCATCTGAGAGAAGAAGCTTCAATGAATGACTTGTCTGAATCAGACTGGCCTGTGGATATTGCACAGGGTTGTTAATAGATGTGGATATTGTCTTGGGTGTTAATAGATGCGGCTCAGCCTACTGTGGGTAGAGCCATTTCCTAGACAAGGGTTCCTGGGCTGTATAAGAAAGGTAGCTGAGTATGAGCCTACATGAAGCATTATGAGCATTCTCCATGGTTCTCTTCCTGTGTATGTGGCTGTGAGTTCCTCAGTTGGAGGTGATGCTGTGTGGAACAGGTACCAAGCCTGCCTTCAGGGACTTGCCTTGATTCCTCTCAGTGATGGACTGTACTTAACGTTGTAAGCTAAAATAAACCTTTCTTCCTTGAAATCTCTTTTGGTCAGGTGGGTTTGTGTGTGTGTGTGTGTGTGTGTGTGTGTGTGTGTGTGTGTGTGTGTGTGTCCACAGCAACATAAAACTAGAAGACCAGGCAAACCATTTGCCTGGGGTTTGGATTTGATAGCTTGGTTCCCAGATAGCTGTGTTATTTTGGATATTTCCAAAAACTCTGGGAAGTGATACCTAGCTTTAAGTTTAAGAAACTGGGTCATGAAGGCTAGGTTCTTAAAAGTATATTTTTCATAGCCAATTCCTCTCATTCTTTCTCTATTTCCTGGCACTCGTGATGTGAACAATCTCCATCATGTTTTCAAGAGGATGCACGAAGCTACCTGTCATGCCTGCCTCACTATGAAGAATAGAAACCCTTTGATCTGAGGAACCAAAAGAGCCCCTCCTTTTTTCGAGCCCCCCTTTTAAATTGCATTGTCTCCTAGCTGTTATGATCACAAGGTGACCACTGCACCCAGGGTTCTCAATTCTGCCAGGCCCTGTCTGACATCCAGATCCCATGTTGTTACCATGTTAAGACTTGGCTTCATCCTGTGCCCACACATTGTCCTCTGAGCCAACAACATTAAAAAGCAAAGTCATTAAGGATGTATTTCCAGCACTTTCGTGCATCCTCCATATGACTTTATCCTTATTTAGAATACTCATATTCTATGTCACAGTCTGCTCCAAACACCAGATCCAGATCCCAGCCTTAGGTCCCAGTGACTCTCACAAGTGAGTCCAGGCAGCATTGGTAGTGTAGTCTCCCTCATCACTGCATGGTATAGCTCCATCATTCAAACCCCTCTGACCAACTAAGCTGACATAGGCCAAGATTTCTTTGATATTCTCTCTAGTCTAGGGATATCACTATTGCCTGTGACTGTGTCTTAAGGACATGTATGCCAAGTGATGCCTTCAGTTTTAGGGCTGGGATGGTTGATTGTTACAGAGCATAGTGCTCACTGCATTTGAGAGGAAATGAAAGGAGTCCAATGATGAGATTTACCGAGTATTTTCTAGAAACTCTTGTTGAGACTCTATGGGTGGCTGCATTTATTCCCATTTTACAGATTAGATCCTGAATTTCATATGTGTCAAGGTCTCATGGTCCAGTCCCAGTAGGCGATCAGTGTTGGCCAGATAGATTGGTTTCCTAGTGCGCTACCTCAAATCACCTCAAATTTACCATCTTAAAACATCTGGTCAGAGGTCTGAATTCCAGGTATAGGAAATACTGTTGGTTTGTTTGTGAAATTTCCCTTATCAGCTCATATAGTTGAGTGATCAGCCCTCAGCTGGTGGCACTGTTTCAGGAGATGCTAGAAGTTTTAGAAAACGGGGACTTACTGGAGAAATCAGATCATGGCTGGTGAGGTGGAGCTTGAAGGTTCCAGCCCTGTTTTCAGGTCCAGTCTCTGCTTCTTGATCTATCCAGTGGGAATCCACTATATTTAAGTACCTGCCATAGATGGACCCACTCAGGCAAACCACACACCGTAATAGATTGGAGATTCTCAGCCAGCAGGCAGAACAGACCCTTCATCTTTATGCTACTTCTTTCTAATATTTGGTCACAGTAATAAAAGAAATTAAAAAGATGGTTGAGCAATTAAGAGCAGTGGCTGCTCTTGCAAAGGAGCTGGGGTACAAGTCCCAGTGTCCACAATACACGGTGGCTCACAACCTCCTGTAATTCCAGCCCTAGGACATCTGTCGCCCTCTTTTGGCCTTCCTTGGGACTGCATGAATGTGATGCACAGACAAGAAAAACACCTATACACATATGATAAAAATAAAATAAAAGAGGGTTCTCCTAGTGCCCAGAATTAAAGACAGCATAGAATTTACATGAAGTTAGTTTGGTTCCAGATAACAGCAAACCCACACAATCAATCTAAGTAAAAAGGAAAGCGCAGATTCACGTAGGGAAAGTCTCAGGGGGCAAAGACCCAAATGCAAAATACTCCAGGAGTTCATGGTACAATTTATATCTTTCTGTTAATGTCATTATTTGCCCCCATCCCCTGAGGATGACTGCGTATTCTCCCAGGGTCTCTGTAAACCCAGCCATGTCTCTGCATTGGTCCTTAACCCAAGGCTGTTTTCCCCAGGGGCCTTGGAGAACATTTTCTCTCATTGGCCCTGCAAGGGTTGCATGCTCACTCATGGACAAGTTAAAAGCGATACCACCGTGGGTTGGATTCTCCTGGCTTTCTCTCTGAGTGAGAGACAGATGGGGTCATCTCCCTGAAGGTTTACAAGATTCATTTTGGGGAGAGAAACACTCTGTGGTTTGGACAGAGTATTTAAAATATTAGCATAGTCACAATTTCATTTCACCCACCTCTATCAGTTGTGGGGTTCAAGAACACAAGCTTCTATTTATTCTCTGGCCTATTCATGTAGACACCCGGCATTTGCAGGAGGTGTCCAAAGTTATATTTCTCATCTGTTCTAGACCAGATAGAACTCACATGGGCAAACAACAGACTCCTCAGAACACTGTCAATAGCATCTTTTAGAAAGCTTGATGGGAACATTTGCAAGCATGTTCGCACATCAACGGTGTGTGGAGAAGACTTGGCGTTTTTAGATTTTGATGTTTAATGGAAGGAGGTTTCTTTATCTACCACAGTCCATTCCTGTTGGTGTTTCTGATACTCCACATAGCTGCTCCGCTTAACATCTTGAGACTTCCAGAAAACAGACTCTAAGGACGATGACTGATAGATGCCTTGACACATAGCTGGTTTTTTTTTTTCTTTCTTTCTTTCTAGCTGTAGATCTTGAAGAAAGGGAATTTTAAAAGAACCACTTAAAATTGCCTTGTGTGTCTCCAGAGGTCTGTGGTCCTTCAACCATGATCAATGAGACAGATCTTCTAATAATGAAATCAGCGGGAGGGATGCTGGCAGCCTACTTGTTTGAAAATGTAAGTAACATGTTTCTTCAAAGTGTAAGGCTAGGATTGGATGCTACCCCTGTCCTCAGTCTGTTTTTGCTTTCAGGAAGCAAAAGCAAGAGGGTCACCAACTGGGATCCTCTGAAGGCTTCAGATAAGTCTTTCTATATTGCATCAACACCTTTTAAAAGTGCTCAGCACCCAGTACCCAAGGATGATTGTCCTGGGGTCTTGGGTAGTCTTTGTGTGGGTTGAGTCAGTTGCAGCATGTTGAAAAAAAAAAATCACACTTTAGCTCCACGTATTTCTGAAAGGCCTCAGGGGCTGAGCTTCAGGAATTAATGCATTTTGTGCCAGCCCCTCACTACAAAAAGGATTCTTCTCTTTCTTTATATGTCACATCTTACAATGCATATCCTCTTGGCTGTTTATAGGTCATGAGCTCCGAATATCTAGCCCAAAGCTTACTTGTTACACTGGGTTGGGTGGGATTATAAAGAGTGTGTTGAACAAATATGAGCTATTTATAGCCACAGTTCAGTTTTGCCTGGACAATTAGAGAAGGAAGAAAAAATGTTTTTGACAAATTAGTATGTGTAAATGAGAAAGGGGTGGCGATCTGCCATCTAAATATAATCCACATGGTTTATCAGTAGCAAAAGCCACACTTCTTTAAAAAAAGATTTATTATTTTGTAATTATGTTTATGTGTGTGTGTGTTTGGGTAAGTGCATGTGAGTGCAATGCTCACAGAAGCTAGAAAGGGGTGTCAGATCCCCTAGAGCTAGAGTTATAGGAGGTTGTGAGGTGTCATGTGGGTGCTGAGAATCATCCCAGGTCCTCTGCAAGAGCAGCCAGTGCTCAACCACTGAGGCATTCTTCCAGCCTCTGAAATGGGTTTTATGTTTTGAATGAGGCTGGATGTAAATGCAAGCCTCCTTCAGGACTTTTCCATTCTTTTGGCTCCAAAGGATGCTGCAATGGGGGCTTTCATCCGTTTCTGGATGAGGCTCTCCTTCAGCCTTCCCCGGTTTTGACTCATCTCTTTCTCCTGCAGCTTCAGGGTCTTCTCTGTGTAGTGTTTTCCCTACATCTCACATGGATCCTAAAGTCTATTCCACTCGTGGGAAAGCTGTGAACTGAGTTTGTGGCTCTGGATTCTGGTGTCACTGGGATCCCAAGGGAGTTGTGTCCTGCCAGCCTCCATTTTCTTCTCTTTACAGTAAAGAGCTTACACATGACACACTCCTCTGATGCTCAGTGATTCCCATTTATGAATATATTCAAAAGAATATATGAATATATGTTTTATGCTGTGATTCCTAGGAGTGACTAGAAGGGCCAGTGACAGCAAATCTTAAAGTCTGAGGTCCAAGTCTGTCTGGAATTCCAAGCTCCAACTCCTGTTTTGTAAAATGTTATTGGGACTGGAAGAAATAGGGTTTCATCTGAGACACTCCAACATCCCACTATTTCAAGAGGTCAGACCTGCTACTTTTCTATCCAAAAGGTCTGTGTACCTGAGAATCAAGTTTGAAGGTCAAACCGTGAGACCCCACACTTGTGCCTAGGATGTTTTGCAGGGAAGTTGCTGGTTCCACAGTGGATGATAGTTATAGGAACTCTGCTGCCTCCTTCTGGCCTCCTCTGGTACTGCATGCACTTAGTGCACAGATGTACACACACAAAATCAAATAAAGTGGGTTGAAGGACATCCTCAGAATAAGTTGTCTACCTGTTGTGCGCCAATATTTCAGAACAAAAGCAGATTTGGCTGAGCACATCCCATATTGTAGTCCCGCTGCCAGGGACTAGTCTATCAGCCAAGGCAAGTCAAGTGTCTATTGGTTCAGGGCACCTTGTCAGCCAAGTCCTGTGACCAGAAGTTGCCAGAAAAAAGTTGCGCCTTCCAGTTAGTCTTCTGATTAACTGATCAGAAATGTAGTGACGTGGAGATTTTTTAAGGATTCACACAGATCCAGAGTCTAATTACCGTTTATTCTGGGATTCTTAGCTTTCTAAATAATCATTCCTTGTGTACCTCTATATCTGACCTAATATCTTGTTACTAAGAGATAAACTTTTTCAGAAAGTGTTAGCTTAACAAAAATCCAGGTTTCCATCAATCAAAAGGCTAGAAATGTCACCAGACAGTATGGAGGCCTAGCACTGAGTGAGCTGTTCATTTGGCTTTACTCAGCCTGCCTATGTTTCCAACAATGTGTTTGAAAAGCCCTGATTTATGATTTTCTTTGTTCTGTTGCTATGAAAATGTCTCCCATGTTAAAACATGGAATTTGGGAAAATACGAATGTTTTCTAGCCATGGTCACTTACTTTTGACTTCAGAATAAACTGTCCCCTGTAAGGTGAGAGTTGAACTTTTTTTGTGACAGTCCCCAGATGACAACTGAGGACTGAACATCAGCTGTGCATGGCTCAGGGTTCCTGGAAGCACCCTTAAGCTTGTTTGAGGATTAAATATATATCACAAAAAGAGCTTTCCTCAACAAATTCACCTCAGATTTCTCCTACTCAGTATCTCTTGCAGATCAAGCCCCAAATACTCATCTGACAACTTGTAAGATGTCCGTGAAAGTGAAACAAATGTATTTCACAGCAAAATTAGGGAATCCAACCACCATCCATCAGGTACTCATTGGCAATGATTTTAAAGTGTGATTTCAAAGAAAAGCTGTAGGATTTTGGTCCCATAAATCAAATAGGAATGTGGTTGAAAATGGTTCTTTATATACAGTAATAACTGTTCAGATCTATAAATAAATTCTAAAATTATACAGCTAAAAGAAATATGCTAACAGATAAGTCCTGGCACATGGCAGAGAAATATTATGCAGGGCATGGGGGGAAAGGCTGTTTGTACCTCATGTATTTTATTGTTGAAACAAACTTCCCTAATGCACAGAATATTGGTGACTAAACAGGAGGCTGTGATATGAAATAAATGAAGTTGAAATGAGTTCTTCTATGCTTCACACAGGGTGAATGAATCAAAAAAACAACAATAACAGTAAAGATTCTCATGCATTTGCTCAATTTCCCACCCAGGTAGCCACTGTGCAGAGGCAGTCAAATCAATATTTCAGTAAAAACCAATAAAAACATATAGAGAAAAATAACCAGTCTCAGCCACACACATGCATGCTGCCAAAACAAATCATTTCTTGACTCTAAGTAGACTAATGCATAGCTTTAAAAAAAGAATTCTCATTTCAGTCCCCAGTTGAGGCTAGCAAACTTCCCTCTTTGTCTCTGTACCGAGGTGGCTATGGCTGCAAGAAATTCAAATCTTGGCTGTTGATTAAATGCCAAAGATGCATTCTCCTTATCCAATTCATCAGTTCTGATGGCTATTCTTGGTTGTCCACTTGACTACATCTGGAATTAACTAAAACCCAAGAGGCTGGGTACATCTGTGAGGTACTTTCTTTTTTTCTCCTAAATTAAATCATTTGAAATAGGAAGACACTTTCTAATCTAGATCTTTTGAGGTGGGAAGAACCACCTTTAATATGAGCCACATCTTCTGCTGGCAACTGAGTAAAGGACATGGAAGAAGAAAGCTTGTTCTTTTTGCTTGCTTGCTATCACTCTCACTGGCAAGCCCATTCCTGCACTGACATTAGAGGCTGCTTCTTCAGGGTTTCTAGCACATCCTGAAGATCAGCTGGGACAGCCAGTCTTGTAAGACTGAACAACTACTGGATTCTTGGACCTTTCATTGGTAGATAGCCATTGATGAAGTAGCTGGACCACAGTCTGAGAGCCATTCTAATATGAGAATTGTTAGGATGAAAACACACACACACACACACACACACATACACACAGAGAGAGAGAGAGAGAGAAGCTAGAAAGGGGTGTCAGATCCCCTAGAGCTAGAGTTATAGGAGGTTGTTCTTTCTCTCTCTCCTTGTTCTGTTCCTCTAGAGAACCCTGACTAAATACATCAGTGTAGGTGAAGCCAGAGCTGAATGAGAGTTCCTTCAGGCAAAGGTTCCCGAGAGCAGCTTCCCCTCAGCCCCCCATCTTCAGCCCTATCCTGTCAGAACGGGGTAATTAAGAGAAGTCACTCTTATGAAGCAAGAACTGGGGACATGGCTTAGTCAATGAAGTGCTTGCTACACAAGCAAAGGACCAGAGTTTGATCCCCAGAGTCCTCGGAAGCAGAGTCTCACTTTGGCCCGTGCCTGTTCCTGAGGATCACGTGACCATCCTCACTGAATCACTGTCTTTAAGGGGCTTTCAGAATTAAAGGAAGGGCTTGGAGGCAGGGAGATTTCCTCTGGGAGGAAAGTGGACACTTGCAAGCATTTCTAAATTGGCAGGATCATTTTGCATTTGGAATATACTTTTCATAATTATTCAGTAGACACTAGTTCACAGGACAAATTCCTTCCCTTGGTTAGGAACTATTCTCAATACATCAGTCCTGCAAATATCTCTTGCCGAAGGGAAAAAAATAAGTATGAATGACATATATCACAAACTGTGTCAAATGTGTGTGTTTGTGTTGAATGGGCCTTTATTTTAGGGTACAAGGCACTCTCCCATCTCTGATCTTGGCATCCAGGAACAGGTGTAATCACAGGGCCTCAGCCTCCATCAACTCATCTCCTTTGCTCCCCTGAGCCTGTTTCTGAGATGTCTGCAATCATTAAGAATTTTTAAGAAAAGATTTCCCTGAAATGTCTGGAACGGATGCCTCTCTCAGAATGCTAAGTAGCCCATCCTGACATGCGCCCTCAGACTGAATCTTTAAAGATCTGTGGCAGTTATTGACAGGCACTCATTAGTCTGCAGAATCCACTGTCTTCCCAGGGGCAGGGCTAACCGCAGAGTCCTCTGCTCCATCCATCTCTCCATGCTGCCGATTACAGAAAGATGGATTCCCTTTCGGGGCCACACTGATTTCACTCCTGACTCACCTTGAAGATGACTCTCTGCTCTTTGTCTACTTGGGTGGATCTTGAGAAAATCAACAACTGAGAAGTTTGGGGCCAGGGCCATTGGCATGCAAGTCATGGGTTGCTGGGGAGGGCATGCTGTGTGGAGTGGGGAATTTTTCATTGTGTTGAGGTGACAGAATGCTTGGCAAAAGCAGCTCAAGGGAAGGAGCGATACAGCAGGTGTGCTGGACAGTTTAATATCAACTTGTCATACAAACTAGAGTCATCTGAAAGGAGGCAACCTTAGTTGGGGCAATGTCTCCATAAGATCACACTGTAAGGTATTTTCTTAATTGGTGACTGATGGGGGAGTCCATTGTGGGTGGTTGCATCTCCCGGCTGGTGATCCTGGGTTCTATAAGCTGAGCAAGCCATGAAAAGCAAGCCAGTAAGCAGTACCCCCTCAACAGCCTCTGCATCAGCTTCTGCCTCCAGGTTCCTGCCCTGTATGAGTTCCTGTCCTGATATTGTTTGATGATGAACAGTGATATAGGACTGTAAGCCAAATAAACACTTTCTTCCCTAACTTACTTTGTGGTCATGATGTTTTGTTGCAGCAATAGAAATCTCTTAACCAAGACAGGAGGGAGGAAGCCAAGACATATCAGGGCTTATGCTGGGAGAAGTGGGAACAGGGTTGCCTGGGTGACCCAGGGATATAAACTTTTGCCTGCACAGTACTTCTCCAGCCCCAGCATCCTAGTTTACATCATGCATTGCATATATCACTCAGCTCACCACCACTTCATGATTATCTCCTTCTTAGACTTTGCCTATTTGCAATGATCTCTTCCCATGACCTGAAGCACTTTGTGATATCTTTATTTTGACATTTCTTCTGATTATAGGTAAGTGTATCCTGAAGTTCCCGACCCATCCAGGCCTGTGGTCTGGAAAAATCTCTCCTACTTGCTGTCTAGAAGCTGCTTATAAAATAATTACTCAGAGGCTTGTATTAATTATAAACTGTTCTATCTATGGCTCAGGATTATTGCTTGCTATCTATCACAACTCAACCCATTTTTATTAATCTATGTTCTGCCACATGGCTCGTGGCTCATCTGTACTTTTTACATCTTGCCTTCTGTGGGTGGCAGCTTGCAGTGTCTCCTGACTCCGCCCTTCTTCTCCTTTATCTCTGCTTGGATTTCCCACCTGCCTCTAAGCTGCCTTGCCATAGATCAAAACAATCCCTTTATTAACCAGCGATAATTCATAGTGTACAGAAAGACATCCCATATCAGGTAAGATCGGCCAATGACAACCTCTCTTAAAGTGGAAAGGAAAAATGTATCTACTTGTGTATGGCTGGAGGAATAATGGATGCTGGAGATAAGAGTGTCAGAGTGTAGAGAAAGGGAGATGTAAGGACACAGGAAGAATTGGAGTGATGTGCTTTCAGTACACAGAGTGAAGTGGCCACAAGACAGGAACTGAAGGCAGACTTTGGATGTCTGGAGATGAGATGAGGGCTGGGTAACATATTTCTTTTCCCCATGAGTTGGTAGATAAAAAATCACCTCCTGGCCATCTTTGTTTTTAGTGTTTGAGACAGTGAGGAATATGAGGGATGTGTAGGGAGAGAGCTGAAGAGACTTCAGGCACTGTTTTGCTTTACCAGTTTCTTCAGGTTTCCTTCAAATGCCAATTTCCCATCAATCTGTCCATCTTTCTTCCGTAGAAGCCTCAGAGGCCATCTACATTGTCTCTTCAGCATGTCACCCTGTGCCTGGGATGAGACCAGAGTCTAGAGAATGTCAGTGGGAAGAATGGGAATGTGTTCCTTGCAAGAGAAGCCAGTGGAGAGCTTCTGACATAGACCAAAGAGTGGTGTTTTCTTGCTGAAGTTATGGCTGACACTTTCTCAGCAGTCTCTTTCTGTCTGGAATTCTGTTGTCATCCTTTATCCACACCCCTAGATTTCCTTGTTTTTCTTTTCCTGTTGGTTTATTTTATTATTTATTTATTTTTTATGTTTGAATGTTGCCTACATATAGCCTATGTATCTCATGCATGCAGTTCCTACGGAGGCCACAATAGGGTTCAAACACTATAACTGGAGTCATTATAGATGGTTGTGAACTTCTGTGTGAGCACTGGGTGAACCAAACCCGAGTCTGTGAGAGCAGACAATACCTTAACCACTGAGCTACCTCTTCAGTTTCCAACTTATTTTTTGGGACAGGGTCCTACTGAAGCTGGAGCTTACTGATTTGGCTAGACTGGACAACCATGGATCCTCCTGTCTCTTCATTCAGCACTGGGTTTTAGATACACTATCACATCTACTTTTTCTTTGGTGCTGGGAGTCTGGACACAGATCTTCACTTGTGTGGCAGGCACTTTACTGTGCTATTTCCTTACTCTCTTACTTGGTTTTCTTTTTAATGATCCTATCTTTGAAGTATCTTTAAAAACATTATTCTGTGTATTATGGTGACTTGATATCTTCAAGACCCTGGCTGGATTACAGAGAGAACTTGTAGTGAGATTATGCTGGTAATTTTGTAAATATTTGTCTCACCTATGGGTTTAATAAAAAGCTGACTGGCCAAAGGCAGACAGGAAGTGTAGGCAGGGCTACCAGGCTAAGAAAACTATGGGAACTTCTCAGAGCAACACAGACGTCTCAGAGATTCCAGGAGACGATGCAGAGGAAAGAAGTTGAAATGCTGCTCTGAGTAAAGGTACTGAGCTGCACAGCTGAACAGGATGGGTTGAGTTCAGATGAAGGAGCTATCAAGTTATATGCCTAGGCCCTAGGTCAATCAGCAAAAAATTAACGTAAGTGTTTGTGTGTCTCTGTGTGACTGTGAGTGTTTCTTCTGGACTTCTGGACTGTTGGTCAGACTTCTGATCTAGACCGGAAAGTCTGGGCTAGAAACATATTACAACAAGAAGTGTCCCTGGATCTGGCCAATTTTTAGAGATATCAAAGGACTCAGTTAGGAGCTTGAACCCTCTATTTCCCTAATATACCTTTTCTTTATAAAGCCAGGCAGCTTGGCTCTCTCTGTGGCATTGTCAAATGCTGTAGGCAACTGTGACTTTTGTTCCTAAATCCTGTAGGTTTAGCTTAGTTTGCTCTTCCTGAGCTTCAGCCTCTCTCTCTCTCTCTCTCTCTCTCTCTCTCTCTCTCTCTCTCTCTCTCTCTCTCTTTCTCTCTCTCTCTCCATTTATCCATCCATGCATCAACTATCAACTATCTTATTCACCTATCCATCTGTCTTTCTGTCTCCCTTTTTCCCTCTCTTATCCCCGTCTCTCAAGTATGGTGAAACATGGTCACATTCAGCCCAGATTGATCACAAGTTTACTATGTATCACAGGATGACCTTGGACTTCTGATCTCCTTGCATCTATCTCTTGAGTGACAGTCACAGTTGTGTACCATACACAGTTTATTCAATGAGATGGACAGAATCCATGGCGTCATGTATGCCCAGCCAACACCCTATCCACTGAGCCCTTTTCCCCAACTAGCAATCATGTTCTATTGCTATGGTCACAGCTGACCACCTATCTCAGAAGAGAGCATAAAACAGTTCATTTTCATAAAAAGACCATTGTCTTTAAATTCTGTGCATTTGAATATAATATTAATGAGTTTTAAGATATGTCTGCCCAGTCTCTTTTACTTCTGATTCTTTTTCTCTTTAATCTTTGCCTTTTCTTTTGACACATGCTATTTGACATGGGTGCCTTGAGAGCTTCATAAGCCTGGGAAGTTTAGGTCTCTTGAAAACTGTCCTTAAGGGTGATGTGCCTGGGTTGTACAGAGCAGACAGACCCATCTCTATCTGCAGTTTATTCCCTTTTCCAGGCTTTATGGTTTTCTCAAAGAGACAGACATCCTTGGGCCTGCAGGAATTTGCAGATCAGGAGAGGGTGTGTTCAGCTGCTTGCATTGTGAGCCTGGTGGTCAGGTAAGATGCTCTGGGGAGGTCATCCACTGCTAGCTGGTGAATGTAGGCATAAACTCCATTCTATTTCTTTAACTGTTCAGGGATTCTGAGAAGATCATTTCCAGTAAAAGCTTTAACTCCTTTTGTGGGCCAGGGTGGGAACTGCCTGGTCTGATAGGGAAGGAGTCAGAATGGGATCTCAGCTTTTAGGAAATTACTCCTCCTTTATATTTTCTTTCCCTCCCCTCTCCTTCTGATTTCTGCACTCTGGGTTTGGGACACCTTTGATGAAAATACTTGTGATGCTTTCACAGGACAATGGGTTCAACTGTGGTGGCTGCACATCAAGTTGGTCCAGGGTAACCAATACAGTATCCCTGCTACTGTGGATTCCACATCCCTTCTCCCACCTGCATTGTCCTTGTCACTGCTTTCTGGTGGCTTCTTTTAATTTATTTAAAGTTGTCATTTGCAAAGAAAGGGAGATACTAGTGTGTGTGTGTGTGTATGGCTCTGCAGTTGAAACCATAGGTCCCCACACATGCCAGGCAAGTGTCCTAACACTGAACAAAACCTTTTGCTATTGAGGGAGTTTCAGCAGGAAATCAGTAGGATAAGCATATGTACCCAATCATATTTTTAATTGAAAGTTCTGATTTTATTGAGAAGGATCAAGTTAGTACCAACTGTTTATCTTTATCTATCCGTCTATCCACATCAATCTATCTCTACCTCTCCTTTCCTCCACCTACCCCCCCCCCCAATTCTCTCTTCCTCATTTTGAGATATGGTGAAATTTGGTCCCATTCATCACAGGTTGCTCACAAATGGACTATGTATCTGAGAATGACCCTGAACTTTTGATCTGTCCTGCCCCCACTATGCCCAGTAGTGTATGTGATGCTAGGCCATGCATGCTCAGAAAACACCTTACCTACTGGGCAATATCCCCAGTTGGCAATCATTTTCTCTTCCGAATTATGCACCTTCTTCCTTATAGCTCTCACCTCTGACAAGGTTGTGTCAAGGATGTTAAGCAGGCAGCACTGTGCAGTGCTTGGGGTATTTCTTTCTGGTGTGCCAGGACTGGTTCCAAGCCCTCCCCCACACTCTTTCCAAGCCCTGCAGCCTTAGGTAAACTTCTTAACTGTCCTGCATCTGTGTTTCTCACCAATGAAATAAAGAGTTGGGAGTCACTTGACGATTCATAGATTTGACTGGAAATTAATAAGCAAAGTATGACACAGGGCAGGTACCAGGTGTAACTGTGATTAGTCTATCGGCCTCCAGATGGGAGGGTGACTGTGCCTGAAGTTTACAAGCATCTGGGCACATTTTATCACCAAATAAGTGTGTGCGTGTGAGACTGGCCTGGCCCCTGCTTTCCTGCTTGTTCCTCCATTTTTTCTTCTCCACTCATTCTTGTCTCTCCCCTGACAGGTACAGCAGATGTAGCTGCCTTTGTTTTATGACCCTGTTTTCCTTGGTTGGTGTCACACTGTTAAATCAAATGCATGTCCTGGCCTTTGGAACGTCACAAGGCTGGACTTTAATATCCTCACAGATGGTTGAGGGCAGGGGGTAGTCAAGGCTGAGACTGAGACCCACTTAGGAAGGGGTCAAACAGTTATTCAGACTCCAGATGCTGCCATGCTACAGCTTCATCTCAAGTTTTATATATATATATATATGAACACACACACATATATATAATTACATCATTTCCTCATTTCCCTTTACTCCCATATATTTTCTTACTCTCTCTCAAATTAATGACTTGTTTTTAAAATATTGTTGTTACATATGTATGTGTGCTCCTAGATATATAAATACAACATACTCAGTCCATAATAACATTATATGAACAGAGAATGCTGTATTTATTTATTTGGTATCTGATAATTAACCTATATGTATTTATGTATTTGGTATTTGATGACCAGTTAGTGTCTGATAACCAATCTGTGTGTGTTCATGTACTCGGTATTTGATGACCATTTGGTGTCTTATAACCAATCTGTGTGCTCTTTCTGGGAAAGACCATTTCTCCTGCTCTCTAATTCCATAGTTTCCTGTAGTTCTTTGTGTAGGGTTGAGGTCTTATGGGCATGGGCTTCCTTCGTCTATGTTGGCACGTCTATTGTTGTTCTTGTTCAGCCCATCTTCAGGCAATCATGTTTGTGAGACTTTATGGTTGTAGCTTTTGACACTTACAGCAAAACTCAACTGCCTGAAACCAGACCTCAGGAGCAGCCATAGAGAATGACATTTAGACTACAATGAACTGAATGAACCGGTTTCTGACTTGGGTTAGAGAGGTCCATGTGACGTGTGGGGGTCCTTCCTCTGATGCCCTTTGCTGTACTGGAAGCTGATGTTCTTCTGTGCTTTACAAAACCCAAGTTCATCCAATCAAAGTCAGGAAAATCTCTAATCAGTATGGTCCTCTCTGTTGTTCGTCCATATTAACTATTCTGTCTCAGACTTATTACCCTCCCCACTTCCTTTTTTCTCATCTTCCTTACAGTTACTATTATTGTGGGTGAGAGAGTGAGTGTGCAATGCCACTGCCTATGCACAGAGGTCAGAGGACAAATGCTGGGAGTTGGTTTTTCTTCATCCGCCATGAAATTGAGGGTTCACACTCTCATTGTCAGGCCTATACTGCAAGCAGCTTTACCTATTAAGCCATCTTGCTGGTGTTTCTCCCCTTCTCTCTCTTTCTCTTCCAAACAAGGTCTCTCTGTGTAGCTCTGGCTGTCCTGGAACTCACTCTATAGACCAGGCTGGCCCAGAACTCACAGAGATCCTGCTGCCGCTGCCTCCAGAGTGTATATTGTTTTTATTTTTTCATTTTTCACTTATTTTTTTGTTGGCCATGATTTGAGGACTTCTGATCTCCATGGTCATTAGGTAATATGTTTGTTTTGTTAAAGATGTGGAGTTTGGAGTGATTTGGGGCAGTATCAATAAGATAGTGGAAACCTTGGTTGAATGGACCTCCACTGACTGGTCAGACCATGGACATTGCTAATGGGCAAAGAAGGACAACACTCTAGAGCAATCTTGCCCAGCTATCACTGACAGAATTCAATGTTTGCTACTTTACTATTTTCTATGTATGTATGCATGCAAATGAGGCTACCTTCCTGCCAATCCCAGTGGCACATCACTAAATGAAAAGGAAGGTTTGTGTTTGCACCAATCCGAGTAGACCTCACGTCCACACAAATGACAATTTGTACTTATACCAATCACAGCATACAAATCACACATGCAAATGAAGGTTTGTGCTTGCACCAATCACAGCAGACCTCAATGCAAATGATAGTTTTTGTTTGCACCTATCAAAACCTACCTCTCTAGCCCCAGTCACACCAGGGGGAGAGCTCCCCTCTAGCCTAGGTAGCTGATAATGGAGGGTTCACAGAGGTTTCTGATAGCAAGGAGCTTAGTGTAAACTGAAACAGTCTATTTCAGTCCTGTCCACAGGAGCTGGAGCAAACACTTGTGATCACTGTATAGTTTTCTCCAAAGCACCATGGAGTATTCTGGATTGCTGATGCTGGCATAAGGGTAGTCAGGCTGGACTGTAGGATTGACAGTTCCTTTGTTCAAGGTAGCCAGGGCAGAACACAAAGCATCCAACAGCTACTAGCTAGGGAGCTACAGGCCCCACCCATCCCATGTCTTTATTTCTTTATAGGAGAATAGACATCAGGGGTGTTTGCAGCAGGAATGTAGGGAGCAATTTTAACAGATTCTTAAAGCATGCTTGCTTTTTAGTAAGTTTTGGAGACAGAGTCTCTCACTGGTCTATGGCTCACCAATAAGGCTATCTTCCCAGTGACCTGCAGGGATTCACCTGTGTCCACATCTCTGGTGCTTGGATTTGTAATGCCACCATGGTTGGCTTTTTTCATGTGGGTTTGGATTGAACACTGGTCCTTGAACTTGCACAGCAAATGCATTGGTGACTGAACCACTATCTCCTCAGCACTAATCTCTGAATTTGGGAAGGAGGGGGAGGGGCAGCTGGAGCAAGACTTTCACTGCAGTTGGAAAAGCCTGTCTGCTCTTCAGAATTCATTACTCTCCACAAATGCTGTCTTCCTGGGCCCCACCCTGGCCCCAAGACTCCTTCCAGGCTGGAGCCTGCATTTGTAATCTAAACAATGCCTCCAGATTCTTCTTCTTCTTCTTCTTCTTCTTCTTCTTCTTCTTCTTCTTCTTCTTCTTCTTCTTCTTTTTCTTCTTCTTGATAAGCAATATAGAGAAGTTTCACTCAGTGGCTGGAGTCTGCAAAGGGAAGATGTTTATCAAATTAATTTCCCAGGCTTTGTTTGGGTAAAAATGAGGCAGCTCATTCTTCAAAGAGTGTTAAACTCTAATTCAGAGATTCTCCTGTCTCTCCCAGGTTTCCCTTCTTGCTTACTTCACCCACTACAAAATTGAACACAGCAGAGATAGCCTGATCCTAGTTGATCACCCATCATGGCCACAGCTGAGATTCAAGGGACTGTAGGGAAAGGCAAGCTTGTACTTAGGAGCTCACCCTGCTGAGATATACAGGCCAATGATTCACACAATGAGGCAGAGTCATGCAAATCACAAGAAGCTGGTGCCTATAACATAAAACTGGCTGCTGTAATGAACCTTGGTAGACTGTGCTCTCCCCATGAAATCTCAAAGATACTCAGAGTGAATTCCAATCTTCTGGTACTCAGGTTGGGGTCCCCAGAAAGCAGTGAGCTCAAATGTTTGTCTTATGCAAATCCTGCCTAATCTGGAATCACACCACTCCCTGAATTCCAAACCATTCCTACCAATGCATGAAATTACACCTGATGGCCACCCAGTTTACAGAGAATTGCTGCAGTGGCTGTGGCTGTGCAAACCCAGGTTGCATCCTTCAGATTCTCTGCTCAGATGGGCCTGAATCTTCTGCTCTCACCATCTGACCACTTTCAGTACTAATGTGCATTTTCACCCTTCACCTGGCTCAGGACTGAGTTTAGCATTGGCTGTATTGGAAGGAGGCACAGAGGCTTCAAAGCTAGGAGCATCCACCTCTCCAGGGTTGGTCTTTCAAAGCTCCACTGGGACTCATCATCCCTGGGAACCAATAGCAGAGCCAGGCAGTAGGGCTCCACAGTGTCTACAGTTGCAGGCAGAGACAGTAGTACTCTCAAATTCAGGCCAGTCCCGAGTTGTAAATATCAGTAGTACAGTGATAAAAAGAAGAAAAATTCTACCCCACAGAAAATTGTTTGGGGTTGCAAATCTATAGACATAAAATTTTATCTATCTATCTATCTATCTATCTATCTATCTATCTATCTGTATGACAAAAATCTGAAAAGAATTAAAGAGTCTGAGACTATCTCTATTTTTAAAAAATACTTCATAGCTTAGAAATATTAAAATGTATATTTTAAAAATAACACATCTGAGAACACTGGTTTGCTCTCAAGCTGTGCAGAGCTGAGCAAAGCAGCTCAATGTCTCCTTACCTACTTGTGGAAATATGTTTGAACTGGTCTCATATGTGAAGGTGCACATGGCAGTTAATTAAATTTCCACAGGAGGTGGAGGTGAAATGAAAAGTCACCACTTTCCCGGCATCCAATAGGTGCTTCTGGGATTGTGGAGGCAACTCAGACAGAGGAACACCTGCTGGGCAGAGAGAAGGACCTGAGTTAGATTCCCCACATCCACAGGAAAAGCCAGACTCTTTACAAGTGTGGGTGGGGCAAAGCCAGGAGGCTGCAAGCCTACACAGAGAACCACAGGCCACTGTGGACTAGTGAGGGTAGAGCTAATAGTCCTCCCCAGCAAGAGTACACTGATTTTCATCCAAATGGTTATACCAAATGATCAGCCCTGAAAACATACACTTGGGTAATGTGGGTAACATGGGCAACATATACAGCTGAGCAGGTTATATTTGGGTATATATATATATATACACATATATATGTGTGTGTGTACATACACATAAATGTATGTAGCAACAATTAAAAAAAGAGGCCAGATTTTTGAAAGAAAGTGTTTGTGTGGGTGTACATGACAGGGTTTGGAGGGAGGAAATGGGAGTGGAAATAATATATTTACATTATAATCTCAAAAAATAAGTAAAAAATATTTTTTCCTTTTTTTTAAACCAAAAATTTTCATCTTTTTACATACTAACCTCCATTTCCCCTCCCTCCTCTCTTCCTGTTCCCTCTCGTTCCCTCCCATCTACCCCTTACCCACTCTTCCTCCATTCAGAAAGAGGCAGGCATCCCATGGGAGTCAACAAAGCATGGCATATCAAGTTCAGACAGGACCAACCTTCCCCCGCCCCCATCAAGGCTGGGAAAAGCATGTCAGCCTGAGGGATAGGTTCCGAAAAGTCAGTTCTTGTGTCAGAGACAGGTCCTGATCCCACTGCTAGGAGCCTGGAAAACAGATAAGCTATACAACTGTCACTCACATGTCGAGGACCTAGGTAGACCCCATGCAGATTCTCTCCCTGTAGGTTCAGAGTCCATGAGCTCCTCCTAGCTCAGGTCAGTGGTCTCTGAATTCTCCCATCATGATCTGGACCCCCTTTCCTTGTTTATATAATCCTTACTCCTTCTCTTCAAATCTACTCCTGGAGCTTGGTCCAGTGATTGACTGTGTATCTCTGCATCTGTTTCCATCAATTTCTGAATAAAGGTTCTGTAATGACAATTAGGGTGGTCACCAATCTGATTACAGGAGATGGCCAGTTCAGGCACCCTCTCCACTATTGCTAGGAGTCTTAGCTGGGGTCATCCTTGTGGATGCCTGTGGATTTCACTGATACTAGGTTTCTCCCTAACCCCCAAATACCTCCTTTATCAAGATATATTTTTCATTATTCTCCCCCTCCAGGCCACCCCTAACTCAACCTACCGATCCCTCATGTTCTCATGTGCCCATCCCTCCCCTCCTCCCCCTTACCCCCAATTTACCCAGAAGATCTCATCGATTTTCTTTTCTCAGGGAAATATATGCATCCCTCTCAGGGTCCTTCTTGTTACCTAGCATCTCTGTGGATTATAGCCTTGTTATCCCTTATTTTATATCTAATACTAACTTATGAGTGAGTACATTCCATGTTTGTCTTTCTGGGTATGTGTTACCTCACTTAGGATAATTTTTTTCTAATTCCATCCATTTGCCTACAGAGTCCATGAGGTCATTGTTTTTACTGCTGAGTAATACTTCATTGTGTAAATGTACCACATTTTCTTTACCATTCTTTGGTTGAGGGCCATCTAGATTGTTTCTAGGTTCTGGCTATTATGAATGACACCCCAATGAACATAGTTAAACAAGTGTTCTTGTGGTATGATTGAGCATCCTTTGGGTATATGCCCAAGATTGGTACAGCTGAGTCTTGAGGTAGATTGATTTCCAATTTTCTGAGAAACCATTACACTAATTACCACAGTGGCGGCTGAGCAAGTTTGCACTCCCATCAGCAGTGGAGGAGTGCTCCCCTTAATCCACATCCTGTCTTACATAGGCTCTCATTAGCATTTTGACCTTAGCCATTCCAACAGGTGTAAGATAGTATCTCAGAGTCGTTTTGATTTGCATTTCCCTGACAGCTAAGAATGCTGAGCAATTCTTTAAGCATTTCTTGGCCATTTGCAATTCCTCTGTTGAGAATTCTGTTCAAATCTGTACCCCACTTTTAAATTGAATTATCGGTATTTTGATGTTTAGTTTCTTGAGTTTTTAGGGCAGCCCTCTGTCAGATGTGGGGTTGGTGAAGACCTTTTCCCATTCTGTAGGCTGCCATTTTTGTCTTATTGACAGTGTCCTTTGCCTTAAAGAAGCTAAAAGAAGCACTTTCAAAAGCCAGCTTCCAGGGATTGAACTGGGGGTCCTTGTGCCTTAGAGGCAGACACCTTACTGACTGAGCCATCAGTCTAGCCTCCTGGAACCAACTTGTGGCTACTCATATTTTTTATGTCAGAGATTCCTTGTGCACCTGGACTCCCCCCTTCCCCTGCCAACCCCAGCCACCTGTTTACATTACAAGGTGATTAAAATTTATATTTCTTTCTATAAATAGAACCATAGCTTTGGTGCTTCATCTGTAGGTCAAACCCTGGAGCAGAGAAATGTTAAATAGAATTTACATGAGGAAAATGAGGAAGCTGCTTTCTGGCTTATGGAATTTAGAGAGACAAGGGCTGCAGCATCGAGCCCTGATATTCTCAATCTACCCTTTGTACTTGTGTAAAAGAGCCATGGGCAGACATTATTATTCAATTGATGATGCCTGGGTAAGTTGTTGCTGAAGCAAACAGGTGGTTCAGACTCATCCCCTTTCATCAGTGGAAGCTAAGCAAGGTATTCTTGGTGGTAAAGAAGTGTTTCACCTGTTACACTGTATACTTTGTGTTAGTGTGAGCCTGGCTGTGGGTAGTGAGATGGGAAATGGTGTTCTTTGGTGTGTGTGGCAAAGAGGACTGAACACAGAGCCTCATGTATGGTAGGTGAGCCTACTGGGCTACATTGCCAGCCTAGAAATGGTCTTTTCATAGTCTGCTGTGGATTTATTTATTTATTATGTATACAGAGTTCTCCATGAACGTCTGCCTGCATGCCAGGAAAGGACACCAGATCTCATTACAGATGGTTGTGAGCCACTACATGGTTGCTGGGAATTGAACTCAGGACCTCTGGAATAGCAGCCAGTGCTCCTAACCTCTGAGCCATCTCTCCAGTCCCCTGCTGTGGAATTATTTGCGATGTAGGCAATATCAACTCAACCATGAAAGAAATGCATGGGGGTCAGAGAGATGAATGAGCAGTTAAGACCACTGGCTGCTCTTGCAGAGGACCTGGGTTTGATTCCCAGGCATACATGAGAGTTCACAACCACTGTAACTCTAGTTTCAGACGCCCCTTGTGGTCTCCACTGGTAACTGCATGTATATACACCTAACATTTGTCACCCAACTGTAAGATGTCTGGATACTATCCTTAGGAGCCAAGACCCCAGAAGAGGGGTGCTGGGATGGCATCTCTGTTCTGGGTGGACAAACACAAACTCCCGTAAACTCCAAAACTCTCCTCCACTTCTTTTGCTTGGGGAGTATTCACACCTTAGAGTCACAAGCACCATGATCTTTCCAAAGCCGTTCTTTTAATTCTTCCATGAACCATTTATAGAGATGCCCAGAGATCAGAGTTCCTTCAGTCATGTTAACATGTCAATGCCATATATCACTATAGAAGTGGGAGAAGAGCTTCTGAGGGCCAGAAACTGACCACACAACAGCAAGACAGCATCTGCAGCAGAAACCCTGATCTCCTTCTCAGAAGAGCCCCTAGTGGGAACCTTTTAATGAGGAGCAGGCCAGGTATGTAGCCTCTACTCAACCACAAAGGGGAAGGCTAGGCCTGGGTGCGGAGTCATGGAAATGTCTGGGGAGCCACTGAGATTGCTGATGTCTCTGGGTCTGTAGATGTGTCAGGGAGAAAGGGTAGATTTTATCTTATGCTCCAGCCTCAGGAGAAGACCTGGTGACAGAGGGATCCTGAGTAAGTATAAAGAGATGCATCTTGTCACAAGGAGATGAGGACCTCAGGAAGACACATGGTAGCTGAAGAGATTGACGTTCAGGTTAGGGACTGTGTCTAAGGATGCTATGGGAGGGAACCATACTCACATAGTCACCTTCTCCACACCAAGATGCACAAAGGGAGGATATTGAACACCCTGCTTTGTCTCAGGTGTGAACACAGGCTACAAAGCAGGTGCCAGGACCGAGGTCTCTGTCCTCACCCTGTCAATCCTCAGATTTCCCTTATCAAACCTCCAACACTCCCAGAATCCACCAAATAGCAGAGGGGAGAAAGAATAAAGAGAGGTGCACAGAGTGTCCTAGGGCACAAAACAGAATGGACCCTGTGAGGTAACATAAAAGAGAGCAGGAACACCCCTCGTCCAAGGATCAAAGTGTTTGACATAGAAAAATGTGTCTGTCCATGTGGATTACAGAGACCCCTCAGTTCCCTGTTACTCTCAAGCAAAGCCTCAGCACTTACTGGCCACTAAGTCTTCAGCTGTAAAAAGAAAAATATAAGTGTGAGAGATAAATATGACTCACTAGACATTGATGCTTGTCAATGGGAATGGAGCAAGTGGATTCAGTGATTCCTGCCACATAGGACAGCAGAACATAGGATTGGACTGGATCTGGAAAATTTCAAATTCAGAGCAGGGCTTATAATATTTAACTAGAGTTAATATTTCATAGCAGGGTTGTGTGTGGGGGAGTGTCCATTGCTCAGAAGCTCTGTCCAGACTCATTAACTAGTGTCTAGTCATTAGGGGATAAAAAATGGTGGAGAAGAGAGGATTATACCTTCACTGGACTCAGACACTCAGTGATGTGTGTGAGCAGAGATGACTGTAAAATTCTTTTTAAAAGTGTGTAAGATTATAAAAAGTTTTGTCTGGGAGGGAGGGAGGCTGGACAAATGGTTCAGTGGTTAAGAGTACTTGATACTCTTGCAGAGGAACCAGGTTCGGTTCTCAGCACCCACCTGATGATTTGCAATGATTGGTAACGCCAGGTCAGAGCATTTAGCGCCCTCTTGTGGCCCCTGCAGGTACTGCACTCATGTGGTATATGCTCATACACACAAATAAAAAAATATAAACATAAAAAGTTTAAATTTGCTTCTAAGTATGTTATAAAATCAAGCAAAATAAAACAAGGTTCTGAATGATGTAAAACATTTCCTGGAAGAAAAAAAGAACACCATCAAGCTGACAAATACCTCTTACTTACTCCTCTCTTTCTTTGTTTTTTTCCAGGAGTGAGAAGACATAAGATCTTGAAAGAGAGGGAGAGTGGGGAGATAATTCAGGTGGTGAAATGCTTGCCTGGAGACCCAAGTTCAATTCTCAGAGATCATGTAAAATGCTATCACCAAAGAGACAGAAACAGGAGAATTATTTTAGCCTTTCTGGCCAAGCATCCTATCACAATAGGAGAATTCCAGGTCTCATGAGAGAGATCTCATTTGGCCTCTGCACCCCCTACAAATATACACACATATCCATGCACACACACACAAACAAAAGAAATTTTGTAAGACTGTGTGCAGTTTTCTACTAAGAGAGTATGCTGCATTCAAGACTAAAATGGCTTAAATTTGCTTCTAATGTTACAAGCACAAGTGCAGTGAAAACCATGTGGTATTTCCTGATCTGCTTGATGTTACCACGTTCTTCTGCAATATCTCTGCATAGATGAAGGCTCTGTTTCAGCTACAAATGGTGCAGATAACTCTGTAGCAATGGCAAATGGGCTTACATGCTCCACAAAGATGGCAGTGAGGAGTCCTGTGTCTGTATAGTCCATCCAATGTCCTTTGCAGGTGTCCCTTGAGGCAAAGCTCTGTGAATGGTTAAGGAGTGATGCTCCTGGACACATTTCTCCTCTATTTCTACCCATGATGTCTAATCCTGTCTCAATAGGCAAGCCCTAATTGGGTCTCAGATTACAAATAAAATATAAACAATTCTGTTGGTACACTGAGATTTGTGCTAATTGAGAGGCTTAGAAACACTCATGGCCTTTATGCTCAGCCAGCCCTCATTAGCCCGTGTCCATAATTCCCCTTCCTGATCCCCCTGTAGATCTTACCAATAAAGTGATTTTCCTCTGATTATCAGAATAAATTGAAACATAGTCTTCAATGAAGTCATTTTATTCAGGAAGAGACATTCTTAGAAAAGCCATCATGTTGAAACCAGGATGGTGTGTAGGCAGGATTCAGGCTATGAAGTTGGGAGTTTGTGGATAGAAACTAATGAATGAACTACTGTTGGCAAAGGGTGAGAATATGGCTGATGCCCTGAGCTCCTACATCACTCCAGCATTTAAAATATTCTCCACATTAAACAGCCAGGCAAGACTAGTTGTGTGTAAAAGTTTCAGCATCATGACCCCATTCTGGCTTCCTCGGGTGCTTTCTGAATTTGTAAACTTGAGTAACAGCTGCCAAAGTTTCTGTGCCTCCATTTTTCTCTTCCTCAAATTCTAGCCTGACCCCTACACTGTGGAAATTAATTAAGGTATATTCAGTTCTACCCAGATCCATCATCAAGGAGGCTAGTTAAAAATAGATAGAAAAAGCACATATTTATTCTTTTTAGAGAAATTTTATTTTTATTTGCACACATATGCATGTAGGAATATATGCATATGTATGTGTACATGCATACAGGTGCATATGGAGACTAGAAGACAACACAGTGTGATCACTCTGCAATCTATATTTATTTGAGATGGTCTCTCACTGAACCTAGAGCTGAACAACCTGCCCAAAAGCCCTTTTATCCTCTTGTCTCTGCTCCCAAAGTGCTGGGGTTACATGTCTGCACGCAACTATACCAGCCCCTTTTAAAGTCTGGAATGTGGGAATTTGAACTCAGACTGTTGTGTTTACACAGCTGGCCCTCTTAACTCCTCACTTATTTGGGCAATTTCTATACTATGTAAGTTTTCATTGTGCAGGAGAGAATTATTCACTCTCCTTCCTTGGGGATCATGAGATACATTTAAAACCCAGGGAACTAAATCATCCAGGGAATTCCTGAAAATGCTTTGATGTCTGCTGCTGTTGCTTAGCAGTAATGAAACACCTGGTGGGGACAGCTTAAAGGAAAGGAGGGTTTATCTTGGTGCATGGTTCCTGAGGGTTCTCTTCACTGTGTGTGTGCGTGTGCATTGTGCACGTGTGTGTCCCCTGATGGCAGGAACACAAAAGATTGCAAAAGCATTGTGCTGTTGTTCTCATTCCCTTCTTTTCTTTTATGCCTTAGGATGTAGACCCCACATTCAGGACAATTTTTCTCCATTTCTTTCTGGAGAAACCCTCATAGACATGTCCACAGGTGTGACTCATCCATCTTCTAGGTTACTGTAAGTCTAGGGAGGTTTATTGGGGAGATTACCCATTACATTAACTGGCAGAGAAGGTCATCTCTGAGGCACAGATTTGCAGATATTCTAGGCTAAACTACAAGAGGTGGGCTTATTGCTAAGATCTAATGTATAATCATTTTTCTTAATAAAAAAAAAAACCAAAAGAATCAAGGGTCTGAAGAGATGGCTCAGTGGCTAAGAACAAGTGTTGGTCTTGCAGAGGACCAGAGTTTGTTTCCTGGAACATACACCTCATGGTTTACAGCTGCCTTTAATGCCATATGGATCTGATGTCTATGGCCTCCGTGGGTGCTACACTCATATGCACAACTCTCAGGCACTGACATAATAAAAAATAAAGTAAATCTTAAAAAAGAATCAACTTATCTTTAGAGTAACGTGGGAAAAATAGAATATGTTATAGCTAAGAATTAAAATGTTCATTGTGATTTTCTGTGGAGCAAGAAATAACTGCAACAAATTTACACGAAAAGAATGTAGCTTCTAAAACTATTTTCCGAAAAGGACTCACTATCCTGTCAGGACTTCATTAATCCAAGGTTTATGAAACAGGTAATATTTCAAAATTGTACAACATAAAATTGGCTCAGACATCCAGCATTTGCATATAAATAGAAAACTCAGATCTACACTGCTAGGAAAAAATTATTTTCTACATTTTTCATACAATTTTCACTAAATTAGCCTTTAAAAATGTCCTTGTCATGTAGATTGATTTTTTTTACTTCCTATTTAAACAATGAAAATGATTTTTTTTCCCTGCAAGAAATGGCTGCATGAGATGGTTGAACTCAAGGCAAGCCTCCTGACTAAAGAACCAGATAAATGCTGATCTTGAGGACTCAGTTCCATAATCCCAGCTCCACAGGTCCTATTCAGAGCAAATTCAGTCTCCAGGAGAGGGACCCAAAGGCTAGGTGCTGACATTAGCCAGGGTTCTCTGAAGGAACAGAACTTGACAGGATGAACATGTATATTAAGAATATTTATTAGATTTATTTTATTCACAAAATGCAATCTGGGTAGTTTGACAAAGGCTGTCTCCTGACTGGAAGGTGGAGAATCTGGTAGTTGTTCAGTCCATAAAATTGGATTTCTCTGCAGTCTTGGTGTTGGAATCCTGAAGGATTCCTGAACAGCTACTGGCTTTCAGTCTAAATCAGAATCCTAAAAACTTAGATTTAATACCAACCGCAGCAGCAGAACAGATGAACATGCCTACAAGAGTGGGACAAGCAGGCAAGAACCAAAAGCTTCCTTCTTCTATGTCCTTTACATAGGTTGCTACCAGAAGGTGTGACCCAGGTTTGGGGTGGGTCTTCCTGCTTTAAAGAATCTTAATAGAGAAATCTCTCCCAGATGTGCCCAGCAACATGGGTTTTTAGTCAATTCCAGATGCAGTCAAGTTGATAGCCCAGATGAGATGTCATAGAGTTCATCTGCCCCTCTCTATATCCTCAGTTGCATGTGACACACAGTCCTAGATGCCTTTCGGTTGGGGTTTCCTGCCCAGTAAGAAAACATTATTTTCTTAGTTTCCTATTTCTCTTTTAGAAGTGATTCTCAACTCCTACAGGGAGATTCAGAGTCAGTACTCCTCTGCTCCTCATATACTGGAGTGACCAGGGATTTCTGAGAATGAGACTAAGCTTGAGAATAGTTTAGGTTGTACCCAGTGCTGCCTCGGCAGGCATTGATAGCTCTGGTTAATGTTACCATATGCATGTGAGTAGAGGAATCTCCACAGAGGCACAAGTGACCCACAGCAGCCAGGGGCACAACTTTTGGCAGTGACATTAGAAACTAAAACACAAGGTCACAAATCCCTTTTCTTCCCTAAAAGAAAAAGAAAGTACATTTGCCTCACCTTTACCCAGCCTGGTTATTCACAGTATGTGTCTTTCCAGTGTCAGGTTTGGTGGAATTTGACTGTTTGGAAAGTTTCTCCAAGACTCAGTGATACAAGTCAGGGTGTAAGTGAGTCTTCCAAACAATGGGAATTCTAGAACCTCATATTGCTTCCATGCCTGCGGGTGCTGGGAAGAGAGAGCTGTCCAAGGTTCTGACAATAGCCATGGAGGTTAAGCACCACACCTTCAGGGCCTTCATCCCTTGTCTCAAAAACAGCTCATGGTCATCTAGAGGATTTGTCATCACAGCCAGAGAATATAAATTTGTCTGCATTTTATGCTATGGTTAGCATGAAAATTCCAGTCTGGTAAAAAAGCGTCTCAGTCTGCTCTGTCCCATCTCTGGTAATGCCAATATCTAGCTTTGTTTGCAAGTAATGAGAATAGTTAGAAGAATATAAATCAAATATTTCATACAGTAAAAATTAATTAAAGGCATTAAAGTGAAATATTGGCTCTAGATTCACTGTATTTTTACACACATTTATAACCAGCCCCAAATGCTCACCCAGTTGCTTGTGTGTTTAAAGTTACATGAAGAAGAGATGGATTAGGTTAGCTCCTGTTCAACCAAGTTATATTGGCCATGAATTAATTATACATTAATTTTGCAAGATACAAAACCTATTATGATGAGTTACTCTCAGATAGCAGTTTGGTTTGAGGTTCACTGTGTACATAGAGACAATGAGTATAATTTTTATTTTAATGTCAAAGGATGGTTGAGAAAATGACTCAGTAGTTAAGAGCACTGGCTGCTTCTACAGAGGACTAATTGTTTAGGGTTCAATTCCCAGCACCCACATGGAGACTCACAATCTCTTGTAACTTTAGTTCCAGGTGATCTGTTGCCCTCTTGTGGCTCCTTTGGGTACTGCAAACACACACACACACACACACACACACACACACACAGAGAAAGAATATATACAAAGAAAAATACAAATTAAATGTCAAAGAAGGCACAATTTACTCCTCATATTCTCTCTTTATCTTTCTCTATTTGTCTCCCTCTCTCTCCTCCTTTACCAGACCAGCCACATTCCAAGGGACTGAGAAACATCTCACCTCAGCCATTAGACTCAGCTCCAAATATGTGGTACACAATTAACAGGCTCAAATACTTTGGTTATTTGATTATTAAAAGTATTTTACTGTCTTTTTATTTTTCACCAGAAAGCACTGTACTTTCCAACTGAGATATGTTAAATGTGAATATTCAGGCTCTACCCCACATTTTGAGCATATTGGAGGGTCTTCTCTTTCACTATTTTGGGATTTTGGGTAAAGGCTAATGAGTTGACACATTTGACTGTGTACATGTTAAACATAACAGGACCTCCACTAACCATTTATTCCAATATGTAGAAATATTCATCAGTAATAAAAAAAATAGTTAAAAACAAAAGCCATCTTTTAAAACAAAGCCATTATGGAATTTGCTCTTGGGTTCCAGTTAGTTGTGTGTCTACCTTTTCTATTTCTCTCATACAGCTCTGGGCTCACAGGTGGGCAAAGTACACTGTTTCCAATTTCTCCTTAGGTATGGATAAAAATGATTTTTAGAATCCATTCCTTGGGAATTTTACACATGCATACATTTTGATCAGATCCACCCTCTAGTTCTTCCCAGATTCTTCCCAAGTCTCTGTCCCTGGGGAAACCACACTATGAAGCCAAGATCTGGAATTTATGCCACTCAGTTCAAAACACCAATGTCATGGGAAACCAGGCCCAGAATAGGCAGAGCTTATTTGTATGGTGTTGGTAAAATTATGTCTCCTGAACAAGTGTGATTGGAGAAAGGCCTAATTCCAATTAGATAGAAAAGTAATATTGTATTATAGATACAGGTAAGTAAAATAAAGTTTTCTTGGAGTAGGGTGGAATGTGATCTAAGCTAACTGCTACACCATTAGCTTAATTCATGCTGTGGCCCTTTAATACAGTTCCTCATGTTGTGGTAGCGCCCAGCCATTACATTATTTCTATTGTTACTCCATAACTGTAATTGTGCTACTGTTATAAACTGTAATATAAATATTGAAGCTGTTGGATATCTGATATGCAATCCCTATGAAAGGGTTGTTCAGCCTCCTGGGGGCCATGACCTATAGGTTGAAAACCACTGGCATAAGGCAGCAAGCAAAGCCAGTGTACTGAGAGATATCACATACTATTTATTAGGACACTTTCCACAATACAAAAATATGGGTGATATTGACTCATGGGGTTTGCTGGGCACCCAGTGGGATTTCCATGTTTGTGTGTCCAAAAGTGAGGAATTCTACAAAGACACTCAGACAGTAACAGAAGCAGGAAGAGTTGATTAGAGAAAGATGCGCTTCTGAGGATGGAAGCCAACTTCGCAGGAGAAAGTTTAGACACTCAGACAGTGAGGATGCACAAAGCATGTGTGCCTTTCTATCATACAGTGTGGGGGTCTTTCCATCATGCATAGTGTCGTTTCAAGCATGTTCTGCATGTTACATGTAGCTCTACATACAACTTCATGCTCCCATGCGTGCCTCATTAGGATCTTAAATCTCACCCCAACGGCATGCGTTTTAACATCACAAAGGGCCACATAGGTTACCTTGAGTCACTGGGGGGGGTTTCATCTGCCCTTGGACCAGTGACTCCAGTCAGTTTTAGCCCCAACTAAGGAACATTCCCTCCTGCCAATCTGCAGTCTTTGTATAAGCCCTTCCATGCCTCATACTCCACTATACTCCCCTGCCTCAGCCCATCGATGACAGATGACAGAGAATAAATGAAGGAGATGTGGTCTGCAGCAGTTTAAACTATATAAATCAGTTGTTATTTTCAGGTGCATATGTGGGCCCCTGAGATAATACATTAGGCAATATAAATGAGGCATCTAATGATGCACACTGCAGGAAAACACACAGTATAGAGGAAGAGAGTGGCAAGTAGTGGGGGAAACAGGAGAAGGGGAGTGGGGGGAGGCTCACAACCATCTGAAACTCCAGTTCTAAGGGATCCAGTGCCTTCTTCTGGCATCTTCTGGCACTGCACAATATGGTGCACAGACACATATAGGCAAAACACTCACACACATAAAATAAATAACCAGAGTTTATATTCCCAGAATATATGAAAAGATGGGTACTGTAGCATGTTCCTATAATCTCAGTTCTGGGAGAAAGATAGGAAAATCCCTGGGGCTTCTCAGTGAGCTCCAGATACAGTGAGGGACCTTGTGTCAAAAACAGAATAGTGATTCAGAAAGTTATCTTACAATGACACCTCTGGCTTCTACATATAAACATACATATGAACATGTACATGCACACACACACACATACACAGACACATATGAATATCCCAAGTACATCACATCCTCAAATCCTGGGATGTTACTACTAAAGAAGACACCCACCCCACCCCCCATTTTTTCTCAACTCATTCTGCCTCACATCATCAAAATTAATATTTTTCAATTCCCTAGATCTTTTCCCAGTGACTTGATTATATGACAGGCGTTTCCTCTCTGAGGGGTTCTGAGAATCCTATCTGGCTTCATCATCTCCAGGCATCATACAGAAGCAGGTCTATTTACTCTGAAATGTGCCCCTAACTGCTTTAAAATGATGACCGTGGCCTCAATCTCAAACGCCACATTTTTTACATTATTCCTCTATATTCGTAATTGCTGGGAAAGGTTCTTTTTTTCAGAGGACTTGCACTTTTATTGGGCCAGAATAAAAGTTGGCCTGACCCACATTTCATCTGTCACCTTTTGTATTTTTCTGTCGTGAATGCAAAATAGTAGAGTAATCCAAGACTATGCTGAGTCGTGAAATTGAAAGGGCTAAATGGCAGGGGAGTTTCTTTTTTCTACTCTGATTAAATAGATTCAAGAAATTGGAGAATTTTTATAATACCAAATAGAGACTTGAAAGGAAAGGCCAAAGAGTATGTGGCATAAAATCGCACAGGAGAGGGCCGGGGTGAAGAATACTTAGAGGCACTTACTCCATCCAGACATGTTCTGACTCCACTGCTAATGAGACCAGACATCAGAGGTGTCTTAAGTAATAGGTCCTGACTTTCAAAGACTCTACTTGGACCTCACCTTGTATAAAGGAGTAAGAACCTGGAACAAGTGTGGGAGGGAGAGCATGTCTAGATGTTCATCGTGGAATCCTCCGAGGGCCTCTGTAATAATGGCAGTGAGGGCCTTGTTTTGATTTCAACAAATTGAAATCAAATTGTTCCCTTTTCTGAGCAAAAGGGAACATTTTGGCTTCTGGCTGCCTAACTTTTCCTCCAATGTCAAGGCTGTTGGATTGTGCATTCACAGCCACTTCATGAACAGGATCACATTTAGTCATTCAACACTGGATGTAGCAGAAACTCAGAGAGATGAGAAAATTCACCCAATCTCCTCCTGACACTGTTGATTGTCAGCTTGATGGGATCTGGAATCACTTGGGAGATGGTGTGCTTGTAGGGAGTGTCCTGGCTAGCTTAAATGATGTGGAAAGACCTATTAATCGCTGGGTGGGGCCATTCCTTGGACAGGGGATCTTGGACTTTTTGAAAAGAGGACAATAGTCTAGAATCTGCCTGCATTCCCCTCTCCTTCCTGATTGTAGATACAATGCTCAGCCACTCCCAGCTCCTGCAATCATGAATCCACTATGATGGATGACAGAGGTACTTTGTCAGAAAATAAATGCTTTCTATCTTAAGTGCCTTTTATCGGGATATCCTACTACAGCAGCAGGAAAAGAAATGGAGACAGCATTGCTCACAAGAAAGCTGGGATATTATCTGGGGGAAGAGGAAAAAGAAACAAAGCCTTTGCTGTAGAGGTGACATCCTTCTCTAGCCAGGAGCCTGTTGTAAGAAAGATAGGGGTGAGGTGGGATGTTTGCATCTTCCTGGTGTTTCCCAGCTGTGTGACTGTGGGTGTGACAGTCTCCTGGACACCTGGACCTTCTTCAGTAGCACAGGGTGGTGGTGATTGCTGAAAGCATGGGGATGAGTTTTAATGAGATGAAGCATGCATGGCCTGGTTCAGGGCTGTTACAGTAGAATGTGGGACTGCATGTTCTGCTGGAGGCTCTTCTCATACCCAGCCCCAAAGCTCCTTCTATGGCTAAGACAGGAGCCATATAATTTTTTTGAGATACTGCTCAGTTTGCAATTTAACCTGTAGGTTATAGTTTCAACAAAGTCCTAGTGAACAGAGGACATGGATTTTTCCCTACGGAGGCTTGGTGCAATAGGATTGTCTTGCTGTGTCTTATTATCTCAGCTCCAACACCCCACACACTTCGCATAGTGTTGCAGTGGATGAGATGGAACCTGGCAGTCAAACCAATGCATCTTGGGAATCAAAAGCTGTTGCAGGCTGCACATCCCTTGACATGTTGAAAAGAGCCTCAGCACAGCATTGGGAACCTTCTTTTAGGCAGTGTTGCACTCTCTTTTAGCACCATAAACCAGGGCAGGTATCTCCATTTGCTGGAAAATCTAACACCTGGTCTTGAAGGGAAGTAAATAGGAAAGGGCACAGAAGTTGGTGTTATGTGGTAGGACACAGAGCATTTGGGGTAGACCTGGCTTTTGAAACCTTGCCAAAGTAAAAAAAAAAAAAAAAAAGGGCAAAATCAAAAGGACATTTAGTATACAATGTTGCCAAATTATTTCTTTCCTCTTAAGATGGGGAAGCCTCAGAAACTTATGCAGATGTTGCAATGTCATGAGCATTATGGTATTTATCTCATTTTTTACCAGATGTGTGACTGTGGATAAGGCAGGGCCCTGTGACTTTGTCTAGGATGTGCCTGAGGCAGGAGCATGTCAGTGTTTACCATTTCCCCTCTTAAGGATTTGGTTCCCAGAATCTATATCTGATGGCTCACAATCACATGTAACTACAGCTTCCTTTGCTAATGCCTTCTTCTGGTCTCTGCAGGTACTGCACACACACACACACACACACACACACACACACACACTCAGAGAGAGAGAGAGAGAGAGAGAAAGAGAGAGAGAGAGAGAGAGAGAATTAAAAAAATGAAGATAAATGTTTTAATGGCAGACATAAATGAAATTGTACAGATGATGCCTTCCAAAGTGGAGGACATAGATGGTCTGTAACCACAACTGTTATCACAGAGCAGGACACACTTGTTTCTTACAAGAGGAATTGATGTAGTCAGGGTCAGGTAACAAGCTAAGCTGGGCAGTCTTCAATCAGCAGGATTATTTGTGAAGCAGAGGTCATGATTTCTTTATTGTGAAAATCTCTTTCTATCATGAAAAGAAAAAAAAAAATCCTCTTCACCCTTTGACACATTGCAGTGGGAGCCACAAAAGACTTATCCAGCAATAATGGTCCCTGACTTAATGGGGTGGAGACCAGATGCTTAATCCACCCTTTATTCTATATTCGCATATGGCTGCAGCTGTCGCCACACTTAGCAACTGTAAAAGGACAAGACAATGTCTGAGAACCCAGTCATTATCCCAGAAGAGGATTTATGAAATATTTTAAACTGGATTTTTTCTCTTGAACTCCTTGCAGGCGTTCTGGGACACAGGGCCCATTTGTAGCATTGCTGACAAAGAAGAAAAGGGAGAGGGAGTGGCCTGGATTTCTAGAAGAACTGAGCACAGGCTGAAGCAAAGAGGGGCACCAGAGGAACAGGCAAGAGCTGTGTGATGGTGGTGGGCAGGGTGTCCAGCAGCTGGATAGGCTGTCTCCAGGTCTCAAGGCAGCACTGGCTTCTCAGAGCTACAAAAGCGCATAAGGCTGTGAAATCACTGGGAAACCAAAGGAAAATCGTGTGGTGGCTGGAGGCTGATGGGTCTGTTGGGCTATGTGGGATCTCAAAAAGGAGGAAGTGAGCTGAACATCAGCATTCATCTCTCTCTGAATCCTGACTGTGGATTCAAGATAACAGCTGTCCCATGCTCCCACTGACATGCCTTCTCTGCTCCCGTAGACTGTGACTTCAAACCACGAGCTGGAATAAACTCCTGCTTAGGGTGTTTTGCCATTTTGCCACCTCAAAGAAGAAGGTAGCTATTACAAGGGATGAAGTTAATGTTAGATTATAGCATCATAGCTACTTTATGTTCTTTGGAGCTTAGCTTAGGCTTTCAGAAGAATGAGCACAGAATGGCAGTCAGGTTCTTGAATGTCATTGAATGGCAGTCAGGTGTGTCAGGGCACAGGTGTCAGGGTAAGCAACATAAAAAATTTACAAGGGTGCAGATTGCTCATTCATTGCTCATTCCTATGATTAGAACATAAAGGGTAAATAATTATTTAGTTTTATGATAAGAAATCCTAGTTTTATGTAATTATTCTTGTCAGTATCTGAGTCTAACAGATTGGGACTATTTAATGAAGTATGGAAAAAACATGAATTGTTCATTCTGAGGATGTTTAGTAAGTGAGGAAACCAAGGCATGCTGGGAACATTCTGGTGACAGAGAAGGAACCTCATTTATGGTCAGTTTCTCCTGAAGGCCAACCTTTTACTTTGTTAGCAGATAATCACTAATCATAACTACATTTAACACACACACACATGCACACACACAGTGTCACACAATTTTTCAAGGGATATAACTGTTTAAAAAAATGTTAAGATGTTTTCCCTAAGTCAGTTGATCAATGTTAACTGTTTATCTCAAATGTGCTTTGCTGACAGCTGGGAATTTGAACACAGACCTGAACTCATAGCCTGTGGGTCTAACATTTACTTCATGCAGATGTGTGAGCATGTGCTTTCTACCCATGACCCTCACTACCATGGAGGGAGACTGGCTGTAGCTGTTGGATGTGGTTGATCCTGACCTATAATGCACCGTGGCATGGGCAGTGGTACATGGAAATACATGGGTAGAGACTGCTGATCCTGGTAAGGCTTGATTACTCTAATCAATCCACTCCAGCTTCCTACTTCATATACACAAGGGGGTATCAGGACAGCCTTGCTTCTATTTGAGAGCACCAGACCTTGCGAATCTGCCTACCTTTCCTCCTTCAGCCTTTCCATCCCTGCTTCCTTTTGCCAGCTCTAGACATCTTGGTTGGGGGTAGAAGAGACATCATGCTAGTTCTCAGGTACAGGATATCCAACTTTACTTCTCTACTGCCATGCTTAAAAAAGAAACACTGGCCAAAAAGTAGTTGGGAAGGTAAAGACCTGTTTGGATCACACTTCTCAGGCCACAGTTCATCATGTAGGAACTCAAGGCAGAAGCCTGGAGGCAGGAACTAAACCTGAGTGGAGGATGGCTGCTTGCTGGCTTGCTCCCTATGGATTGCTCAGCCTGCTTTCTTATAGCACCCAGGACCACCTGCCCAGGAGTGGCCCTACCCACAATGGGTTGGATTCTCTCAACACCAATTATAAGAAAATGTCCCACACATTTGCCCACAGGCCACTCTGATGGAGGCATTTTTCTCAGTTAAGGCTCTCTCTTCCCAGGTGTGTCAAGTGGACAATTGAAACTGTGACTTCTCACATCGTACACACCACACCTAGGCTTTCTATATAAAACAGACCCCACCACTCCCTCTCACCTCTTCTGCATCCAGTCTGTGTTTCACTACACACTGCCCAAGGGTGCTCTATTGAGGGTGAATGGAAATCATGTCAAGATTAATTTGCACAGTTTTCCCAACAACAAATGGGGATCAATCATAGTTCCTATTTGTATATAAAAGCAATCACAGGTAAAAGGATGATTGCCATCTAGCCCAGCATTAACTTATCACATTGCTAGTATGTAGTTCTGGCCAGATCACACAAGTGCATATGCCAACTGTGCCTTTTCCCAGATGCAACCACTGATGGGGTTGTTTCCTTGACACAATTTTATGTCCATAGTGCTATAAATAGTTACTCCTGAAGGCTGACTAACTTAAAGTCTGCTGCTTTTATTTATGAAATAAAAGTAAGATGATCTTTTTGAAATGTGCCTGCATTTAAATTATAATGTACGTGTGTGTGTGTGTGTGTGTGTGTGTGTGTGTGTGTGTGTGTGTACAAACACCAGTGTCTGTCCTCACTTTCCTTCTATGTAATACAGGTGTCATATTCTAGTGTATACCAGGCTGCTTCCTATCTCCTTAGACTGCGTTGGGATTACAGATACCTGCTACTGAGTGTGGTTTATGGGGGTTCTGGGCATCTGAACTCACGTCCTCATGTTTGAGCAGCAATCATTTTGCCCACTGAAGCAATTTTCCAGTTCTTTAAAATTATGTGTACATTTCTTTTTCATCTTGTGATATTTACCTTACATTCTACATATTGTCATCCATTTTTATAGCATTTAGGCCTTCTTATACACAGGGAAGTGAATTTTCAAGATTATGGACAGTAGGGGATATAGCTCTGTTTGTAGAATGCTTGCCTGTCATGTTTAAGGTCCTGGATTCGATTCCCAGTACTGCACAAAACTGAATGTAGTGGTGTATGCCTTTAATTCAAGACTTTTATAGTTGGAAACAGGTCACAGCTGTCTTTGGGTACATAGTTAGAAGCTATCCTGGTATACACAAGACTTTGACTAACCTCCCCCACAAAATATCCAAAAACAACAGAAAGACAGGAAGGAGGACATAAACAAGGAAAAAAACTCAACAAAATAATATGCAAATAAAATATTTTTATCTTTCTACTATGGGTAACAATTTTCTTTTGAGATTTTCTTTTCAAATTTTACAATTTTTCTTAGCTACAATAAGAGATTTTCTGCAAGGCTGACTATCAGACAAGATGTGCCCAATGGGTGCACTTATGGTATGACTGTTATGGGTGTAAACAGTGGATTTCTGTTCAAATTTGAAGCTTGTTCCAGAGAAGAGGATTAATGCCTAGTACTGTGAATTTTATTAAACAAATGGCTGGGGAGGACCTAGGTCCTAGGGAGGACTTTCTACTGTTCAGCTGTGTTGTCATGACAAAGTGTCTTCTACATATACACGTTTTTTTTTTTTTCATAGAGAAATACCATTATCATTAATCAGAGACGCTTCTCTTTGCACTCAATGACAATATGGAGACTCGTGGCTGCTACAGGTGCTTAGAATTGGTAAAAGATGAGGGCTCAGTTCTAAATGTGACATTTATAACATTAAGGCTCCTGTAGAGCTAAAATAAAAAATCTAGATGATATGGAGATGGGATTTTAAATGTTATCTTCAGGGCATGACCCAAAACTTGTAAGCATGATCTCGCACAATTGCTGGTGCCTCTTGTGGGTATGCAGGTCACTGGGAAGGTCAACAGCCAATCAGGGATCAGGGAGACACTCATGAGTTCCTCTTCCTATTAAGCTATTGGCTGCTAATGGGTGCTGGTTGAAGGACAAATGTTGTCTTCAGGAGTGTTCACAGTGGTGAACCCACCAGGACAGTACCAAAACCAGCAATGTAGATAGTCCAGTCCTGGCATCTTAGTTACTTTTATATTATAGTGACAAGATAATAGAGGATTATTATTATTAATATGTAATATAATATAAATATTATTATTTATTTTATTAAATATAATTAAAATATAATATAATATAAAATAGAGGATAAAAGAGTCCTTGTTGGTGGAGCAAAGGCATGATGGCAGGAACAGTTGAGAGCTCACATTTGTTCCACATATTGGAGGCAGAGATAACTGGGAAGGGCATAAGTCTTTTGAAACCTCCAAGTACATTCCCAGTGACAGACATACTTCATACAACAAGGCCACACCTCCCCATCCTTCCCAAACAGTCTCGTCAACTGAAGACCAAGTATCCAAACATATGAGCCTACAGGGCCATTCTCATTCAAACCACCATACATGATTACATTTGATTAAATTCAAATAAACAAGGCACAAATGTGAGGAAGGATCTATAGTGAAGAGGGGTGGTAGGGTGGGAGGAAGCTGAGAAGGTTTTTTTGTGAGCAATCAGAATGCATTATTTACTGTGCAGAGCTGTGTTTAGCCATGCCTTAAAGATGGCGCTGGCTTCCACCCTCCACCTTCCACATGGTGAGTGCTCTCAGTGACAAAACATTTCCATAATTGGCTAGGCTGAGAATCTGGCTTGCTTCCGCGTACCTGGACCTATAAGTAATGCCCACGTGGCGTACTGGGGTTGGCTGCCCAGAGGCTATTTAGGCTGTGGGCAGGTTTTCCCCAGTAGTCAGAATGAGAGAGAATCAGAGAGAGAGAGTCAGTGAGAATTGGCCATAGTCAGAATCAGAGTCAGAAGTCAGAATCAAGGTTCCTGAATAAAACTGCTGGAAGAAGAGCCTGGGTGTCGCGTCTTCCTTGTGGGGCGAGGTTGCTTGCGACAATTTACATGTATAAAAATGTCATGATTTAATTTTAAAAGGATTCTCAGAGATAACTTATTAACTTTTTTCCTCCTGGGTCATGTTTGAGTCATATCTACCTTGCAGTTAGGTGAAGTCATGTGACTCATTCTCAGCCAATACCAGGTGGGTAGATGTTGACCAAGTATCCCATCTGGTGTACATAGACATCCCACCTAATCCTACTGTTCATCATGATGTCAAAGCAGCATGGAACTCACCTTCAAAAAATGGTTATTAAGGCTGGAGTTAATCCTGCCTCAAAGAAGAACAGTTTCCTTGGCAACACAGAGAGGAACCAGTTCCCATCATGTTTCAAATAATTTTATACTTGTGGGTTTGTTAGTTATAGCAACTAGTTCAACCTTAACCAGTCTACAAACAAGTAAGAACCAAGCTGTGGTCTTTGAGTTCAGATAGCAATAGATATCAACTGATGCTTTTGGTCAAGAGAGAAACTGATCTTTGGTACTGTCTTTCATCTGTTCCAAGAAACAAGTAACCTGTGAAAGAAGTGCTTCAGGGTCCCCAGGGAGCACTAGGGATGCTTACCAGGCTCCAGCAATAATCCTTCAAGATGCTTTGAAGTGCTGTTGATGTGAGCCTTACTGTGTGCACTGTCTTAATGGGTCTGCCTATTCATCTTAGTTTTACATGCTTCCAGGCACTGGGTTGATAACAGAGCAAACGTTTGCACTTTATAGCATTGTGGTCATTGAACTGACCTGCAGGTTTCAGGAGATAGATCAACAGTTAAAGCATTTTCCATATGAGGACTGGGGTTTGGATCACCAGAACCTCACCTAAATGCCAGATAGGGATGGAAATCTATCTGTAATTACAGTCTTAGTAGACAAGGGGTAGAGGAATCCCCAGAATATAATGTCTAAAGAGATTAGGCATATTGATGAGCTCTGGGTTTGGTTGAGAGCTTGCCTTTTTTAATAAAGTAGAATGATGGAGGATGGTTCTTCACATCAACTTTGGGCCTCAAGAGTCATGCAAGCATGTGCGCACACCTCCCTTTAAGCACCCATGCATGTAAAACTTAAATATGTATTCCACACACATGGAAGATGGAAAAAAGAAAATTAAATGAACTTCACATCTACATAGTGCAGGACTCAGAGTAATTTGGGGGTCAGTTGTTTTGTGAAAAGAACCCTCTCCTTTGACTTTCTAGAACTTCCCTGAGGACACCAAGTTCAATTACTTTTTTCTCACCTAAAATTGAAAGACTAGATATCTGTTAGAATGTGAAAATCAACACCAAACACAGGTAATGACAGTCAAGATATTAGGAAGAAATACCACCTGTAACCAGTTAATCACAGAGACACCCCAGCCTGTCTCTGTGCTGAAAGTCAGTGTGCCCCTATCCCACACTTCACCTCTTTTAAGAGCCAAAGCAATGCTTCTTGAACAGCACAGGCTCCTTTGCCATGACATTGCTCTGGCCTTGCTTCGTCTATTTCCATTCCTGATTTGCACAGAGGGGAAGCAGCGCAATTTATCATCTCTTGGGCCAACACAGCCATTTGGGGAAATCTATTTTTGTACATGCAGAGTGATGTTTTCAACTTGGGCTGATTCCTGAGGAAAATCAAATTATACCAGCCTTGGACCCCTCTCCCCAAGTACCACTCTCCCTATATATGCACCCTAACCAAAGTATTTCCCCCTTTCCCTATCTATATGTATATAAAAACAAGGCTTGCAAGAGACTTTCTTGTTGGGCGAGGCTTTGCAGAAAGTAATATATACACCAAACAGAGACACAGCTTCAGGCTCTGTTTTTCTGTTTGTTTGTTTTTCTGATGCTTTAACTTTTTGATGTTGTTTTATTTTCCATTTTCCTTTTGCAATCAGAATCTCAGTTCCCCATTCTTTGCCTCAGAAGAAAAATAGGTATGTTTACTTCTGCAGAGCTGCTGCTGCAGGATGAAGGGCTTGGGAGATGCTAGAGACAGGAGGAATCTACAGAGTAGGATGCAACTCTGGGCCCTAAATGTTGATTAATCAATCAAATTCTTAAGCATGACTTCTTGAGACCAAGAGAAGTCCTCTCAAATGAGACCAACCTTATCTTCCTCACTTTTACAGGTAGGTCAGCTACCATCTTTTTGTTCTTCAATCTTGAAGACTGACACAGCCATAGGAGAGTCACACAGGACATGGAGGGCATGTCTATGGTATCTAGGTTGGACACTGGTTTTGGGACACTGGGGGTGGAGTCATTAGGAGTAGCGTATCTTCTGGAATTAGCAATGTCCGTGCAGTCCTGAGGAGGAAGTAGAGCAGCTGATAGTTGCTGGTAGGCCTTGATTATTCTGAGTTACAGAGGCCATGAGTTTGAATTCTAATATAATGTAGGTTCTCAGTGATGCCCATTTATACATCCAGCTGTCTCTTTGCTATTGTCATGTTATCTGAAACTAACTTTTCCCATTGCTGTGACAAAAAGTCTGACAAGAGCTATTTAAGAATGGGAGGGTTTATTCTGGCCAACAATTTGAGGGTAAAACCATCAGGGTTTAGAAGCATGATGTGGCTGTTTACACTTGGACCACAGTTAGGAAGCAGGGAGAGATGAGCCAGGTGCTCAGCTCACTTCCTCCTTTTTTACTTAGTCTATGACTCCAGCCAATGGCATGGTGTTGCCTACATTCAGGGAGGGCCCTTCTATTTCAGTTAAATATCCCTGTAAACATCCTCACAGGTATGCCCAGAGGAGCATATCCCATGGATTCTGAATTCATGCCACTAAAGATGAATTGACATAGAGATAAAGACAATTTTTCGGATGTAGGCAGCCATTGGCTGTCACATTGGCCCACGGACATGCAAACACAGTCTTTCATGAGCTAAACTACTTCCTTAGTAACGTTACTGGATTATCCTGTCAAGATAGCCTACATTCCTTTGAACTACTCAGCCATTAAAATCTAGGGTTACTAAGTAATAATACATGGCTGCATTGCTTACAGCAATCAAGGAGTTAATTGCAGACTTTAAAGAACCCTTTATTTTGAGCAGACTAATGTTTTGCATACATTTTTTTGTTGCTGGCTCAATCTTGGTTGGTGACAAAGCTTTCTTTTCCCTCTGGGTCTGGTTGCATCCTGGCCATGTCTGGGTCTCTCAGCATTAAGGGTATTACAGCCTTTTTGTGTGTTGTTCAATAAACAGCCTCCATCCGCCCCCTAAGCCCAGATTTACATACCTAAAAATTCAACAATACACATGCATAAGCATTAGCCGTCTTCACAAAAGCATCCTTTGGGTGCTGTGGAGCTCAGCCACATTTGGATAACACTGCCTTGGATTGTGCATCTTATTTTAGCAGCATGTTTTAAAGATTTTTGACATCAAAGTAGCCTTAAAGGCAATTCTTCATATTCTTTGACTTTCTTTCTTACTTTTTCAATCAAATCTTCCCACTGCATCAGTAAACACAGCAATTTTCCAACAAGGCCGCTTAATTATCAGCTGTGCAGGCTGCAAAGGCTCCTTTATGGGCACTGAGCCCATATCCTTTGTGCAGCCAACCAGGGTCCTGGAAAAGGCGGCTGCTCATGTACTTGTTACTATTCAGAGTCTGCTCTCTGAGCACATGGTGGTTTCTGTCCTTCTGAAGGTTTGCAGGCCTTTGGGAGTAGTCTATTTTGTTTGTGAATTACTGTCCATGGAGATTACACTTGACACTCAAGTGACAAGCAGACAAGGAACTTTCTGTGAAGATGGCTGTTGTGTAGTAATTCCTTCTGGCTGACACAGCCAATCCAGTTAAAACTCAGGAAGTAAACTACATAAAAGTTATAGGAAGTCCCTGAAACTGAACAGACCTGTTAGGCCCCTCCTCCCTTCACAAGTATATGTAAGCAATAAGGACAGTTGAGAGTCAATATCAGATCAACTCAGGTGTCCAGAAGAGGTTTAGACCAACTGAGCCACTTGGAAAGGATACTTTCTTTTAACCTGTTGAGTTGATGACAAGTGGTGTTAGTGAGCTCCAGGTTTTCAGGTTTTGTGAGCTGTCATCTGTACTGAAGTGGGCTTTGTGGATGCAGCAGGCTTTGAGTCACGGAAAAGCATTCATTCACTCATCCCAGATAGAGAACTGACAACAAATGAAAGCAAAGAAACCGCTAAAGTCCAGATTGATGAACTAATGTGTCTAGTTGGTGTTCTATCACCATCCCCACTGACCCAACTATCTCTGTATTGCTCTGATTTTGTTTCTATGACTACAGTGCCAAACATTCTGTAGCTTACCATAGCAACTTCTGTTCCAGGATGGCCAATGACACTGTCATATCCATGCCCAAGAGGCCCAACAATCTTCCAAGCTGATTCAGTGACAGACACATCCCAGCCATGAGTTGTCTCTCCGCAGCTTCTAAAATAATAAGCCAAATTGGCCATGGACCTGTGGTCTCTAAAATTTTAAGCTCAAATAAATATTTTCTAAACTCAGGTATGTATTATCATGATGAAAAGCTGCCTAACATAGGTACTGTAAAGTCAAGGCCTAGCAGAGGACTTTAAAATTGGGGTCCAGTGAGTAAGGGGAGCTGAGTGACTGGCCTCATCCATGAGTACCAACCTACTGAAACCCAGACAGACTGACCACCAAGGGATTCAGTGGTGTTGACAGTAAAGCCAATTCATTTTTCCTATGATCATATAAAATATTTAGGTTTCCACTGAGATTCTTTCCACCAGCCCAGTCTTTAGCACCATGAAGCTATAGTAAGGGTAGCTAAGCCAGCAGCAATACTTGATTGTGTGTACAAGTAAAATGATAAACTCCTTGGTGCCCCCAAAAGAAAAGAAGTATTTCATAATTTTTTCCTAATTGCTCTAGTTTGCTTTCTAGGGATAAAACACTGAGCAAAACTAGTGCAGGGAGAAAAGGGTTCTATCATAGCTCATAGTTCATCACGGAGCAGTATTAGAGCATAAATTTTAGGCAGGAACCTAGAGTCAGGAACTAAAGCACAGACCAATGATGGTTATTGATTCCTCTTCATGGCTTGCTCAGCTTGATTTATTATACTACCCAGGACCACCTGTCCAGGGCTGCTACTGCCCACAATGAGCTGGGTCCTCTCCTATAAGTTATTAATTAAGAAACATGGCCACAGGCCAATCTGATGGGGAAAATCCCTCAGCTAAGGTTCCTTCTTTTTTTGGTATGTCATGTTGACAGCTAGGATTAGCCAACTCATCAGTATTGCCTTCAGAAAGGGAATGTTTATAAAGCCTTCAGCCATGTGTTGGAGACATAATGTCATCTTCTTGAAGATTAAATAAATTTCTTCAGCTCTGCTGCTAGGAATGTCTCCTCAGAGGTCTGCCCTGAGCTGTGACCACCCACTTTCAAATGACATCTATGTTTCTGTCTGAGTGTCTAATCATGATGTCTTGCCATCAGAGTGACTTTCAACTTATTAAAAAGATGTGAGAGGCTTTATTTTTCCTTTGGATAAATGGTGATGGATGTGACATAATGGATAATATACAGCTGAAGATTTGCAATGGTCAGGTCCATTTCTGTCTTTGCTGCCTTTGTATATCTTGTTCATGGTATCTACCTAGGTCTTTCCTAATGTTTAGCTAGTAGTAAACTTGTCTCAACTCTGTTCTCCCAAGTAGGCAGACTTTATGATTAGTAATCTTTTTTTAATCAAAGGTTATTTAATATCTATAGAATGTATGGATAAAGGTGAAGTGTCCCAGGCTCTCAGTTCTACCCATCTCAGCCTGTGGAATCTCTCAACACAATGATCTACAGAAGCATTGTGAGAATTTCCAGTATTCTTGGATACTCAGTAACACAGGTCTATCTCCTACATGACTTGCTGGCTAAATGTGCCTCTGTCATAATTTCATCAGTACAATTTCAAAATGACATTTTAACAGACATGTGGTTCAATAATAATCTCCATTATTCCCAATTCAGTCCCAAGTGTAAATATACACCTCTGTGTGAATATTCTATTTTGTGAGAATATGCTGTTTTGGCAAATTGACTTTTGGGTTTCAGCTCCATGATAAAGAACTTGAGCAAAAATTGATTAAAATATTATTTCTACTAAATTTAAATATTTTAAAATTAAATTAAAAATTAAACATTAATAAAATCTCAAACCATAGATTCAAAAAATTAATAATCTATTAATAATCTGTCATACCCAGGTCTACCCAACAATGGCATAGAGCTGACACACTGAAATGGAGCAATGTTGGCATCCATCCTGGACCAATCTCCCTCTTGTCCATAGCAGAAACATTGGTTGTTCAAAAATATATCTTTTCAGAGGCTAGAGAGACAACGAATGGCTCAGTGATTAAGAATATTGGTTGCTCTTCTAGAGGATCTGGATTTAGTTACCTGAACCTACATGGTTGCTCACAACCATTTGTAGCACCAGTTTTCGGGGAGATAATGCCCTTTTCTGATCTTTTCGGGCACTGCACTCACATAGTGTCCATATATGTATGTAGGCAAATCAAATACATATAAAAATGTTAAAAATACCACTTGCATTTGTAGGTAGTGTATGTTAATGTTTTTCATGTAGCAAACCCCAATCCTTCCTGACTATTAGATATACTTGAATACACAGAACCTTATAAAAGTGGAGTCAAAGACACAAAACCCTCTTGATCAGCTTTATTTTTATGGATGAAATAACTCAGATTATTCCCCCATAATTTATTGATTTAGTAAAAAAATTAATTTACAAAGTGTTATTTAATCCAGTCATTGTAGCTGGCAGTGAATGACTGTAAACAAAACAAAGCAGAGAAAACACTGAGTCATTTAGAATGAGTTGCCACAGCCTGTTAGCATCTTGTGTGCAAATTGCCATTTTACCTTACTTTGTAAAGATCTTTTTAGTGTATGTGTGTATGTGTGTGTGTGTGTGTGTGTGTGTGTTTACCTACATGTACATTTGTGCACCGCACACACAAGTGCCTTCAAGGGCTAGAAGAGAGCATCAGGCCCCTTAGAACTGGAGTTACAGATGATTGTGAACTTCTCTATGGATGTTGGGAACTGAACCTGAGTCTTCTGAAAGAGCAGCTTGAGCTCTTCATCATTGATCCATTCCTCCAGCACCTGTCATTTTATTATGGGAAATAAAAGATAGAAAAAAAGCCATATGCATCTAGAATTCATTTGAGTCTTGAATTTTATGCTGCATGAGTCCTCAGGTTCACCTTTAGTCCAATAAAGACACAGTTCTACAAATGTAATCCTGGATCATATGTACATTTCCAGTCTTTAAAAAATGCTTCCCCCAAAACCCCAAAACCAAAACCAAAACCAAAACCAAAAGCTTTCCAGTATATGTGCACATTTAGAGTACAAAATTGTACTGCAAATTAGTTACTAATTAAGTGGGTTGTTTATTTATTTATTTTGCAAATTAAGTCACTTTGTGATTGATATAGAATATTAAAAGTACAATTTTATTAGCATCTTAAGTTTTTGAGAATCTCATAAAATGAACTTGTAGATTTTAATTAGTTCAATGTTAGCAAACAACTAATGTGGGCCAAGGAAGAAGTGTAGGGATTGATTGTACAGTGAAGCCAAGGGCTTCCAAGGAAAGCTTGTCTCTTTCTCTACTTACAGAGGATTCTATTGCAAAATCATTTTTAGGATTTGTTGTGTCTTTGTTTTCTGTCAATGAAGAAAGTAATTGATTCATTTGAAAATAAGTATTAAGAATATCATTTAAGTGTGATGCACGTGCTTTGAAGCAGGGATCCCTGTTTTTTTTTTTTTAATCCTTTAATGAAAAATTTCAAAGGAAAAATAAACATAAAAGAATTTTCCTACAAGGATCCTGGAGACTCTGTGTGCTTTTACATTCTCTCTTGAGTTTGCTTTATATGAGAGTCTCTACATGTGGGTGAACCTTTATAAAGGGTGTCAACTGTACTCCTGTTGCTGTCTCCTAGGGACCCCATCCATCTGTCACTGAGACACTGAAAAACCAAAACCAAAACCAAAGGTGTCAAGCACACACCTGTGACTATAAAAGTTAATATTTGAGAGAAGTCTAAAATAATGTGCAACTATGTTATATTATGTTGTGTGCATGTGTGTGGAGAAAGTGTTTATCTCATCGTCAAATCCAGTTGCCATGGATACTAGAAAGTTTATAAAATTTAAATAGACACTAATGAATCAACAGCCTTTACTCAGCAAACCCTGTTGCCAGCATCCAGCCTGTCTCTCATTCTTCTTCGTCTTGTCTCAAGAGTTATTTATTAACTTGGTTTCTTATCTAAACTTGTTGTTTTGCTTTTTCAGAGCTTTATGTAATTTGGGTATGACATGATCCATCTCTGCCACCATTGCAATTTTATGTTTCTAATGTCTTCAACAATATCTTGCAGGAAGGAAACCACATCTTTTTTACCTTGAGGTCTGTGATCCTATTGCCTGGCATTTACCTCTTGAAAATGCTTGTGGTCAAACTGGGCCACCATGACCATCTGTTGATAGACTATACGTCAATATTTTCCCTTTCACATAGTAATTTCTGTGTATAGATGTGTGAGCATGGATGTCATAGGTCAGTGGTATAGTCTTTCTCCATTACTCTCCACTATATATTTTGTGACAGGGGTTTTCCTTGAACCTAGAGCTCACCAATTCAACTAGACTGTCTGGGCATCAAGCCCTAGGAGTCTAAAGTCTCTGTCTCTTCAGTAGCTACATTATCAATATCTGACCCCATGATAAGCTTTTGCATGTGTGTTGAGAATCAAAATGCAAGTCTTCATGTCTGGCAGCAGCATTTACTGACTGAGTTATCTCCATAGCCCTTGGTAATTGCTTATAATAGAGAATGATACATTAAGTATGAGTTCTCGTGTAAACTTCATCATACAGGCAGTATCACAGGCTGACAACAAGAGGAGATCAAGGTAAACACATCACTTACTTATGCCACAATAACAATCCTGGATGCTACTCAGTATAAATTTATGTGCAGAGTTAAGAACCGAGTCACACAGTGGCACACCCTGGAAGCTGGTGGCCTTTTGACTTCTTAAATAAATAAGACTGAGGGTGTCTGGGACATACTATTTTTTTGCCTAAAAGAAAATTTCTTTTTAAATAATTATAGGTTCATAGGTAGTTGTAAGATGGAATGAAATATTCCCGTGTATTCTTTGCTTGGTGAATGAGGAGAATGAGAATGTGATAGGTGGTCTAACCTAAATACAAGACACCTCCCTTTAAGAGAGACAAATATCATTATCTCTTACCTGAGCTCCTATCAATAACTGACACAGTATCCTTTCTATCATCTTAAGGTCTTTCTGTTGTTCAGAATAAGTGTTACCCTGAGGAGTTCACTCCAAAGCCCCAAGAGAAGAGCCTCCATGGTACATCAGCTCAGCTAGACCCCAAATTTCAGACTACAGAATTCATGTTTCAGTGTTCTCAGGATTCTTCCACAATGCCTTTCTTTTCAAGAGCTTGCTTGGTGATGGTAATTGTAAGTGATGACAAATGATACAGGCAAAAATCCCAAAGGCAGAGCACCAGTAGGACTGGAGGGCAGAACTGTTGGAGCCCAGAAATTTGCCTTGTTTCATTTCTGAGAGAGTTCTGACAAAAGTTTAAATCTTGAATATTGCAAAGCAGAGAGAGAGAGAGTATTGCCTGTTTAAATAACGAGCAAACATACACTTTTTTTTTTTTTTCATTCTGCTGGGGACAATAGCCTGCAAAAGTCAAACAAAGCAGGCTGCCAATCACAGCTTGTTTCTCAAAATAGATTTTGTTTTCAGCTGTGGTCCAAAATAGATTCTCACTCGCCAGCAATTCGCTGCAAGTTGAGACTCATTTTCAGCAGGGTCTGCCTTTCTCCCAAGTCACTGGAGAGAAAAGAATGTGCTACTTAAAAATAGCAATCTCTTCCTCTATTTTTCTCTTGTCTTATTTCTGCCCTGCATCACTTATGTTCCTAGGCACACTCTCTCCCTGTCCTTTTGCTGTGAACAAATCTATTCTATTCAAGCAGGAAGTAAACAGCTTCCATGGACTTTGATTTTCAGGCCTCCAGAATCTTTAGAAGTGCCTGGAAGTAAGAGGGGATGGATGGAGGGAAGAAGAAGGAAAAGGAGTGAAAATGGATGAAGGATGGAAAGTTGGTTAGTGGGTTAGTTATTGACCCTGCTAAACAGCAACCCAGTCCAGTATGGGTGGCAGTGACTTGTGGGCTTACTTGGGTTTTCAAGAAGAACAAATTAAGGAGAAATACCCATGATCAAGAGAAGATACGAACAAAGGTGAGTTGTGACTCAAAGAGCAGATACACCATGCATTTTCAGAAGGCACAGTAAAACATCTCTAAAAGTTTTACAGATTCTTAGATCTGCTGAAAGCTGTTTCTATTTGGATCTAGGGCTTTCAGTTTTCAGAGGGCACATATTATTTTAATATTTAATATGGAGAGGTAGGAATCAACTTCTCTTAGGAAACCAGTGGATCTGGCCCAGCCCCTGCATGGCGGCAATGCTGATGCATCCTGCTTGCCTCAGTTTCCCTGAGGCTTCTGTCACCAGGACCACTCACTATGGTACCTGCCTGGCCTCCAGAGCTTGTGGTAAGGGTAGGGTCTTTGTTCTCATGTGTACATGTTCTCTATCTCTAGGTAAATATATTGTGTTTTTATTTATCTCTCCATGTGTCTGTTCACATAAGTGCAGTGCCCATAGAGGTCAGAGGAGGGCATTATATTTCCCTGGATCTGGATTTAGAGGTAGTTTGAGATGCTAGTTGGGTGCTGAGAACTAAACTTTAATCCTCTAGAGGAGTATTGAGTGCTCTTAACCACTGGACTGTCTTTTCAGATACTTTGCTGTTGATAGGATAAAATTACAAAAGGAAAACTACTTAAGGGAGAAGATGTTTATTTAGCTTACAGTTTCAGAGGGACACAGTCTATCATGGTTGCCAAGGCATGAGCAGGAACAGGAGACTGGCTAATCACATTGTGATTTTACACAGGAAGCAAGAGAACAGGAAGTGGGATTGGGATATGAAAACACAAGGCCTTCTCACATTACCCACTTCCTCCAGCAAGGCTCCCATTCCTTAAGGGTTGGCTCACAACCTCCACAAACACCATCAACTGAGGAGGAATAGTTCAAATCCACAGCCTGTGGTGGCTATTTCTCATTCAGAACACAAGTGTAGTCCCAGAGGAGGGAGAGGAAATGGTGACCATGCAGGTGGTGACTCAGAAGCTGACCTGTCTCTCTCTGGATGACTTGTGTGTCTCACCTGTGGATGACAAGTTGAGGCTGCAAGAACAAAGTTGCCACATGCCTGTTGATTGCCAGTTGGATTGTATGTGGAATCAGCTAGAAGATGCCTCTCTGGAAAGATCTGTAAGACTCTTCCCTAGAGTGACATCCTAGCTATAAAGAGGTCTAAGAAAAAGTGGTGCTGATGCTGGCAGTCTTCCATCCACATTGGTGAGTGCATCTGTCCCATTGCTGCTGTCATGGCAGCCATCCTTCAATGATGTCAGTATTGCATGAACTCTAGTTAGCATAAAATGAAAACCTGGAGCCAGATACTGTGGAAAAGCTGGAATATGAAAATGACCAAACAGACCACAGTCGATTCTCACCCACCAACTTCTCAGGCTGGACAGGGTAAATGCAGTCTTCAAGGGTCTTCAGCCTGACTGGTTGCTTCTACAGAAAGAATGAATCTCTGCCTTCTACCTTATATATCTTACCCGCCCAGCGGTTTCACTTGTGGTTCAATTATGTATAATTATCCTAGAGTTAGTATTAAAGATGTGAGCTACTATTGCTTGGTTGTTAAGCCTTGAACTAACAGAAATCCAGAAAGATGTCAGTCTACTGAGTGATGCAATTAAAGGTGTGAGTCACCACTCGGCCAACTCCTGTGATGGGATTAAAGGCATGAGTCACTACGCTTTGACCTTCATAGGTTGACTGTGGGTGATCCTGTTCTCTGATACTCTAGGTTGATTTTATTAAATATACAATATATCACCACAGGTCAGAGCTCATCTTCTTGGTCTTCCAATACACACTGATGATCAGCATCTCTCCAGGAACCCTTCAGCTCTTCAGTAACAAGTTTCAGGGCATCCAGTCTTATGGACAGAACAGCTTGTGTTTTCATCCTTTATAGTATGCAGACAGTCATTGTTGGACTGCTGAGCCCATGGCATATAACCAATCCAATAAATTCCCTTTATAATATACATACTTACTACTACTTCTCATTTAGAAAACCTGACTTATCCACTCAGTGTGGAGCATAAGGTCACTATAAACAGCAGTGACTTCAGTCCTAAGCTTCCAGACAGCATCTCCCCTGCATCTCATTGGCTGACTCTCAACCTTCACCTATGATGAAGGTACCTCCATGGCCTGGGACTAGCAAGCTGCCTTGGCATATGGAGGCCATACTCACATCTGAGGTTTAAATTTACCTGCATGAACTATGAGTTTAATCCTCAAACTGTTGTATAAAATGCTTTTCTTTTTTGCAAGCTCCTATCATCCTTCAGCTCCCATTCTTCTCTATTGATGGTGGTTCTGAGCCAGGAAGAGAGAGCCTGGGATGCGACTGTGCAGAAAGTATAAATTTCTGCCCATGAGTGAGATTTTCCTGAATATTGCTTACAGGTTGGAAATCATGTTCTTCAGTCTGTGTCCAAGAGGAAGAGTGCAGGATATGGTCTCTATTCAAACATAATAGATAAACTTTTGACATTCTAGTGATGCAATCTCCTCCCACCCCAATTCTTCTGCAATCTGGAGCTTAGTGGCTGCTATGGTTGGCTACCCTATAGTCGATGACTATCATGGTCATCTCTGGCTGTTAACACAGAATGCAACAGGCTGAGTCTATTGAATAAGCGAGATGCATTTTTTTCTTATTGTGATTCTGGAAGCTAGGAGGTTGATGTCAGAGTGTTTTGGTTTATGTGAGGATTCTTCCTGGCTTACTGTCTTTATAAGGGGGTAGTGGGTGGCAGGGAGGGTGAAAGAGGAGAGAAGGATGGGTAGGAGAGGAGGGGACTGTCTTCGAAGTCCTGTTGGATGATGGCTGCTCTGTGAAAACCTTCTTTATCTTAATCCCTCAGTCATCCTACTGTCTTCATACACAGCTTCACACATTTGTTAAGTAGAACATGATCTAGCCTACTCCACTGTATTTGTTCTTAATTATTGGAAATGGAAAACTGGAAATCTAAAGTCAAGGCACCTGTAAGGCTGTATTGTTTTGCAGATCCCAGGAGACACACACTCTTCACCCCAACCCCTGTTCCACCTCCGATGCTCACTGCTGTTCCTGATTTCCAAGGTGGCCTGTGGCAGTGTCATTTCCCAGTTCCATTTATCATGTGAGTCCCTTCCATGCAGCCTGTGTCTCTGTGCCCTTTTCTCTTGTCAGAGGGACAGCCATCATCCTTCTCTCAATCTGAAATGAACTCATGTTGTTAACTCATTATTTCATTCAAGGCCTTACTTCTACCCAGACCACTTTCTGAGGTTCCTGGTGACTTTGGGTTAATTCAATCGCAGTCCTGATGTTTGATCACCTAGGTTAGAGGCTGCGCAGGTGTCCATGGGTGGGTTTCCAGCTCATCAGCCTGGAAATGGAAAAAGCTAAAGGAGCAGTTATGAAATGTCTTTAAGGTAATTTAATTTAAAGTAATTGAAAATTTCAGGCAATTATCTGTCCATTTGTCTAGAGTTCTTCTGAGTCTATTAGTGGCATAGACTTTAAAAACAATGAGTTTCTGATTAATACCATTCCCATAGGAAATCTCCCCCCCCCCCCGCTCGCTCACTCTCTCCTGCATCTTATCAGTTCCTTAGACACATGGACTTTCTTCTCCTTCCCTCCTTCCCTCCTTCCCTCCTTCCCTCCTTCCCTCCCTTGCTCCCTCCCTTCCCCCTCTCTCCCTCTTTCCTCCTCTCCCTCTTTGTCTCCTACACTCTACATTTCTTCTTTCTTTATTCCTTTGTTTGAATGGCCCAGGCTGGACAGCTCCTGCCTCCCCCACCCCTGAGTCTTCCAAATAATTCCCTTTAAGTTGCAATTTTTGTCCACTTGGAAGTCAAGCGTGGAAATTATTTTTTTCTGCTTGTCAAAATCATATTTAAAATGCCCATGCAGGTAGAAAACAAATGCCACTTGTATGAATAACTAATCACATCCTAAGCAAAAGCTTCTAGAATTTGTTCAATCAATTCTGAGTTCTGGGAGTTGGAATGCATAAAATCCTTTCTCTTTTTTTTCTATTTTTTTAGATGTAAAATTGCTCTTTTTTTCTTCCTTTGCCTGACATCACCCTTGCCCTCATCAAACTAGTTAATTTAATGTTAGTTATTGATGGAAATTTTTATTCAAGAACACAGTTGTTTTTTTTTTCTTTTTTTTTTCTCTTGTGTCAGGACCTGTATTCATCTAATTAGGCCATTGTTGCTCCTTATGGACCTTTTGCTTTGCAGGGATGCATGGAGGACCCTGGCTATTTTTCCTCCAAAACAGACTGGATATCTATTCTCTGCCAGTGGTTGAACTAAATAGTTGGGTGTTCCTAGGTAAAGCTCAATTTTACTTGGGATGGAGAAAGAGATAGGTGGAGACACAAAGACGAACCAGTGAGGGGAGAGTGAGTGAAATATGATTGAGGTGTCATGGAGACTCAAGGGCAGTCTGCCATCATCAGGGCTGGGCTAAAGGCTGTGGAGACCAAAATTAATTTACAGAGTCAGACTGTGGAAACAGAGGCCATCTGGGGCTGAACATGGACTGGATGGGGCTTCCAGGGAGAGGACAGAAGGAACCATTAACAATACCCTGTTGAGATACATGAGACTAAAGCAGATTCTGACCACAGTGAGGTCTTTGTCCAGCTCCCAATTCAACTTCCTGTTCTGATGGTGTGTTTCAGAAGGACCCTTGGGAGCTGCTGAGTAGTGGCCACATGCGATTTCTCTGTTACTTCTTCCACTCTGCTGTCATCTCGAAACTGAACACACACAACCACCACATACTGGCAAGCAGCCAGGACCAAAGAAAGTTTTTACATTGCTTAGAGGATTATTATCTTCCTCTAAGGATTTGTCAGAGCTTTCTTTTTTTTTTTTTTAATTTAAAACATTTATTGTACAGGTTGCATAAGACCCTACTCTGACATGATCTGTAACGAGCATGTAATGTAGCTTGTACATGAGCCTCTCTTTCCGTTCCTTCACTGTAATATCCAAATGTTGCTGGTTCTTATCCATTTTCTTCTACAATTCATCTGCTTTCTCCTGCTGATCTCATTTAGTCTATTTTTGAATATTTGTTTTTATTCCTATTTATGAATGCATCTGTTCCCCTGAAACTGTAGTTACTGATGATGGTGCTGAGAATCCAACCTAGGGCTTCTGCAGTAGCAGTCAGGGATGTTAACCACTGAGGCATTGCTCCAGGTTTCCCTTGCTTTACAGTCTGTTTCTCACATTAAATTCTAAAGTTTATTCTATAGTTCAGTTTTTTAAACCACTATTGTATTTAGTGCTGTGAGAATGTGGTTCTTTTTATACAATGACATACTTTGAATAACTTACAGTGAATAAATGTCAAAGTAATCAGTTCATCTAGTAAGAATGTTTATGTTTTTATTTTAAAGAAAAGGCTGGAGTAGTCAGCTGATTAAGTTAATTCATCACAAGTACCAAGCCTGTATCCATGGAGACTCCATGGATATGATGCTGATAGGGTGATGAGGATAAGAGCAGAGTGCATGGGGAGGGAAGCAGATCATGGTACTGTCCAGCTGGCAGTTTGGGCTCACTGAGAAGGGAACCATAATTGCTAAAGAATGACGAGTTCCACATTTCTTGAAATATAATCTAATATTTTTTTGGAAATAACAAAATAGCTTTTTTATTGAGTCTAGAACCCAGGAAATTTAATAATTTAAAAAAGTTATTGGCAGAATAAAACCAGGTCTATTTCTTAATATTATTTATGGCAAGCATTGCAATTATCTGACTATTTTCTAAATATATTTATAATAGTTTATTCTCTCAGGCAAGTGAATAGCCTCGAGGTTCCTGTGGTGAGAAATTAATTTTGGATTTGTAATTTTAAGTTGAGAAGTTTAAGAGAGTTTATTTAAGTACCAACAGGAGTGGGGTGCTCTGCAGAAGTCAAGGGCTCTTTGGAAGTTTCTTTTGTGAGATTTATTAGGACTCCTTAAGTGTTTGAGAGTGCTTTCCATGTTAATGAGATCTACCCGTTGCTTTAAAAGGAGCCAGATATGTTAAATTTATGAACACATTTTGAAATATTTAAAAGAATGTAATTCACTAACTCATTAAAACTCCCTCTTGAAAATGGCATTAATAAAAGAGATACATGAATGGAGAAGTTGGAATTTCCCGTCGAACTTGAAACCTTTAGTACTAGCAAGATTCTCTTAATGTGTCTTAATAAGTCTGAATATTAAGTATAGAAGAATCAAAATGAGGAATATGGCTTTTTTATTTTTATTTTACTGCTTGTATAATACCTGGATGGTTGAAGCCTCAGAAAAACAGTGTTTAACCTGCCTTGGCTATGAGAATGATGACCAGTTCTTAGGTTAGCAGGAGCCACAGAGACAATGAGCTGGAATCAGCCTGGGGAACTTTCTAGAATATAGTTCTGAGTGTAAGGAGAGGAAGCAAGATATAGTTTCTTAGTGTTAACATGTAATTTAACCAAGAACTCAATTTTAATCTCTGTAACACAGCATCCATATCTTGTCCCTTTGTTCTTTCCATAGGAGAGTGTTCCTCCAACCAGTCGGGTAGGTGCCTCTGCTGGGGACCAGAGGGTAAAATGGGAACCAGGATACAGAAAAGCTCTTACTACAAAGAGCGGGTATATGTGGTGGGCTGGGGTCTGGGAGGGGAATGATGGTGTCAAGAAGAAAGCTGTGTTGTTACTCAAGTCCTTTAATATCTTCATTGAACAGAAGGAACAGACAAATGTACAGGGTGCCAAACGCCTGCCAGGATGTGCATATCTAACTTTCTTTACTCACAAAATTTTCCTTGCAACTCTCCTACTGTATAGGAGATGTAGGAGGCAATGCCTCAGAACTATCCAGCTCTAAAGGAGACTGACCACCATTCACAAGAAGATTGATCTAGCTGAAGATGATCGTGTTAAATTAAGTCAGTTTCAAAAGTACAAATGTTTTTGACATTTGTGGTTAGATTTTATAGAAGCATACATTCATGCATGTACATATGGCTTGAAAGTAGACACAGAACTATTTAGGGTGACCTAGAGAACAAATGGGATTATGAAAGAACGAAAGGAATAGTAGTGGTAGATTTGGGACACATATACTCAAAGTATGTTATAGTTATCAGGATGCCTTATATAATACAGTACCTCATACAACAAAAATTGAGTTTAACAATTAAAAACCAATTTTAAAAGGAGGCTGGCTAGATAGAGACAAGGGACAACACACCTTCCAATCTGTTTTATCCTCAGTGTCTGAGACCACTGAGCAGTAGTGACGGCCATGGAATAGGGTTGGAGTTACCTCTTGCAGACCCAGCTCTGCAGATCAGATCCTAGGCCAATAATGTCCATTTATTTCTAGTTGATAATGAGAGAATAGAGGTCTCAAAAGAGCAGTATTGTCCTCTCATTAATGTGAGAGGTTATTGTTCTTCCAAACTTTTCAGATTAGGCTGGTTGATGTATTTAGGAGTGTTTGTGCTCCACAGGCGTTTGGGCTGTCTTTCACTTTGATGTCTTGATGGCTTTGATTTCTCCAGGATATGTTACAGCTCAGCACTACAATGAGATTATGTTATTACATTGTAAATAATTGTCCTGCTTACTAGTTTAATAAAAAACACTGATTGTCCAGAGGCAGACAGGAAGTGTGGGCAGGTCTGCCAGACTAAGAAAACGCTGGGAACAGGAAGAACAGAGCAGAAACACCACAGAGATGCCAGAGAGAGCTGGATGAGTCACCAGCAGAAACAGAGAAAAGAAGCTGAAATGCTGCTCTAAGAAAAGGTACCAAGCCACATGGCTGAACAGGATAAGAATCATGGGTTAGTTTAAGGATAAAGAGTTAGCAAGTTATATGCCTAGGCCCTAGGCCAATCAACATAAAATTAATGTAAGTATCTATGTGTTTCAGTGGGGCTGTGAGTAGGTCTGAACCTTGGGAGTAGGACAGAAATTCCAACCTAGAAACCTCATACAACACAGGAGTTGGTGAAACAAATCTTCCAGTGCTTCCAAGATGAGACAGGATAAAATCCTTCCCCATGGGGAATGGCTGTCCCTGAAGTAAGGCAACTTGATGGGAGCTCAAGACAGAGAGAGGGAGCCTTGGTTGGTTGGGAAAAGGTACAGTGCTATGGGATAGTCTTTTTGTATGCTGTGAATATATGTTGCTACCATTGGTTACTAAAGAAGCTGTTTTGGCCTATGGTAAGAGAGAATACAGCCAGGCAGGAAATCCAAGACAGAAACAGGGAGAAGAAAGGCAAGGATCAGAGCAGGTGCTGAGAACAAGATGTAATGGAACACAGGTAAAGCCACAAGACCCATGACAATACGCAGATTAATAATTATGGGTTAATTTAAGATGTAAGAGCTAGCTAACAAGAAGAGTGAGCCGTAGACCAAACATTTTGTAATTAATATAAGCCTTTGAATAATTATTTTATAAGTGGCTTTGGGTCTTCAGGTGGGATAAATTTGTCTAGACCTTGGGGCTAGGTAGGACTGAGAAACTTCTGGCTACAGGACAATTATCTCAGAGCTTTGATCTGAGGTATGAAAAGAAAAGGTTTTAGCAAACACCACTGTTTCCCCCCTATGTAGTGTGTTGTTTTTAATCTTCCTCTTGGCTGTGAGGCTGTGATTAAATCCTGCTTACCAGTTTGTAGTGAAAGCAAGGAAGCGGAGATGTAGGAACACTGCATGGCCCCTCCCTCGCTTTCCCACACCCTCACCATCACTCAGTGATACTGTGTACCACAAATTTTACTAAATTCCTGTTCTCACACAAGCTCATCCAAATACAAGAACTTGGAATCTGCTTTGTCTATCCAATGTCAGATGTAAGATGTGAACCCAAAAGGTTGGTTTTGTGGTCCTGTCCAGACATTATACTACATATTAATCTTAGTTTTCATTGTGGATTTAAAGAAGCATGAGTCTGACCCCACCACTCCTAAGTCATCAATCACCCTCAGAACAACCTCCATCATCCTGACTGATATGATTGAAGCCTTTGACATTGTTGATGAGATCTGTCTGACTCTAAGCCCACGAGAAGGAAACTGATGTTTACTCTTACCCTGATTCTGCTCTTCCTGATAGACATGAAGAAGTGATGGGGAAGGGTAAGGGTGCTGATTCAGGACTCCTGGAACCAAATTAGCAGCAAGAAGGAACAGAGATTGTTATGCTGGGATTGGAGTTCTACCAGAATCCTAGTTTAAAAAAAAAAAACCCAGCCTGAATTGTTCAAACCAATGTCAGCCTCCCAGTACTTCTAACCTTTAAGGCTCTTCTTCCACTTCCTCTTAGAGGGCAAGCCTGCTGACAAGACACCCATCCCAGGACCCACTTGCCTTACAGAGAGGGCATACAAGAATGCTGGGAGTAGCTATGATGCTCAGAGATGAGCAGTCTCTTTTGCACTCCCCTTCCCAGGGGCAGAGGCATTCTGATTAAAATGCTCTTGCTACAATCTCTGCAATTCAGCCTTCGAAGTCTGCTAGTCATAAAAAGGGCAACTTCTTCACAAAATGAACCCACTCAGCAATCGCTCCTTCTGGGAGTTGGCTTTTGTGCCACACAGAGTTGCTTTATCAGGAACTTCAATTTTAGGATGGCATTTGTTGCTGAGATGTTTATGGTTATTTTGCTGTTTGGTTTCTCTTCAGTGAAGGGCCCAGGAGGAAGGTGGTCTCCTGAACTCTGGTCTGGTCTATTCCTTTTGGCATCTACTCTTACCTGGGAGCATACAGGATCCATAATTACAGTCACCTACTGAATGATGACACCTTGACAACAGGATCTAGAGAAGGCCTACAGGGCAAAGCCCCCTCCATTATCACCCCCATAGGAAGCTTCCTTCACCTTTCACCGACATTAGACATGTCGCTGAGGAGGAATCTGGAAGAGTCAAGGCAGACTAGCCTTTGAACTATATAGATATGAGTAGCAAGTTGACTTCCCTTGTCCAGGGTGAGCTATTCTCATGTCCTTAAGTGTGACCACTGGCTTCTGCCTCTACACCCTCTAGAACATTCTTACTATTATGAAGCATGCGTGTGGATAATTGGATTTCTCTGTGTCAGCCACATCCACTCTGGATTCTTCTCACTTTATCCTCACCAAGGAGGCATTTTCTGTAGCATACATTGTTTATTCTTTACAGGCTAATGTGGCAGTTCAGATCTGTGCATATTTAACATTATACAAACATGAGATCTGAATACTTACTTTAAAAAATCATTCCATGGTATTCATAAGAGATAGGTTTGAGCCCTATGAGCTTCATATGAAATATCTCATCATGTTCAGTCTTCTATAAAATACTGTTTTTGCTCACAGCTGAATGTAGACAATCTTTCATACATTTTACATCATTTATAAATTCTATATACCAGATAATACAATGCAAATATTATGTAAATTATTAAAATTATTGCCATATTAATTAGGGAAAACTGACAGGGAAAATTACCAGGCATATTTGGTGCAGAACAAGGTCCTCTGAGCAAAACAATTGCCCTCTCCTTCAGGTCAGCTGCAGTTGCTTGCTGAGATCCCCTACCTGAAGACTAGGCTGGTTGACTGACATTTTTTAATAGAAGGGGTTAGTACCAAGGTCATTGGCTCTTAACCTCAGATTTAAGCCACTCCTCCTAGTAATTTTTATGCAGTTATGCTCAAATTGCACATGGCTTCACAATCCTGAGAAGGTGTTCTAGCTTAGGAAGGTTAAATGAAGGAACTCTGTGTATATAGCTTATAGGAAGACATCATCCATGCTGGGCAGACACTTTGAGTGTGGCTGCAATGGGGGGTCATAGGCTCCTGTCAGTAACCCTTCTTCCATGCTGTGTAACTAAGCCCAATAAACTCACTGATTCCTGTGATAGTTTAAATAGTATTGACCCCATAGGCTCAAGTATCTGAATGCTTCATCTTTAGGAAGTGGCACTAATTGAGAAGGATTAGGAGGTGTGGCCTTGTTGGAGAAAGTATGTCTCTTGGGTTGGGTTTTAAGCTTTAAAGGGCTCAAACCAGGCTCCTTGTTGCTCACTTCCCACTGAGTGTGGGTCTGGATGTAGATCTCACAAGCTCCTTCTCCAGCGCTATGCTGCCATGCTTCCTGCCATGGTGAAAATGGATGAAATCCTTGAACCTGTATGTAAACTCCAACTAAATGCTTTCCTTTATAAGAGTTGTCATGGCATCTCTTCACAGCATCAGAACTATGACTAAAAGAGTTCTCTCAGTAGAATTGTACTTTGATTTGTTGTTGGGACCGTAGGAGGAAAAGAAGACTATGCTATGTCTCCCATAGGAAGGAAACACTTAACAATGAAGTTCAACACAGACACATTCTTTTGGAATATTAAAAGACAAGTATCTAAATACTGTGGGTCTGTGAGTATGCAACCTCTAGATATGAAGGACCACTTGTTGTTCTTTTTTAAATTTGTGACATATTTATTGTATATGGTATATGGATGAGTACCAATTTTGACTACTGCCTGGTGAACAAAGTAACTTTGCAATGAGTGGAATGAAATGCTTAAAACAGAAAATAAGTGGGCAATCTGTAGGGAACTCTTCAGATCAAATGGGAAGGGCAGTAAGTAAGATTATTATTTTTGAAATAAGAAAAGTTTTCTCTGAAAAGGTTGGGAGCACTTAACAGATTTTTAAAGGAACTGAACTATTTAATCTTCACAGCAGATAGCAGGGCTGGTTTTATTCAGTGCACTGAATAAATGTGGTGCCAGGTAATTATTGCCGAAGACATCTGTGAATCAAAACAGAGCCTCTCTTTCAACCCCATGGAATGAAATTAGATTCAGAAACTGTTGGTTTGTTATAAATTAAAGATTAGTATATATTTTTGATTTGAGAAGTCAAAGTGACAGCAAGTATATTAATTTGATAGATATTTGTGGGACTGTATCTGTCTGACCTAAATAGGATAACAGAGATGTTTATTAAAGACATGGTTGGTCTTCTAAGGAACAAGTAATTCAACTGAAGTGCTGATCTGCTGAGACACTGCTGCCAAGGCATAGATGAGAATATGAAACCAAATTCCACATCCAAAGGGAAACACCAGCAAACATGTCTGTACATGTTTATATGCGTGCATTTCATTTGCATGCACATGTGTATGTAGGTACGCATGCATTCATGTGCTTGTGTGTGTGTAGATCAGAAGACAACTATACTCCTTTCCCTATGTTTTGGAATGGTAATGTATATCCTTTGTTATTATATGTTGAAAGCATGCGATCTATATTTTGATTTTTTTAGGAGATAACAGTTAAGAGATTGCATGAATCTCAGAAGAGACTTTGAACTTTGGACTTTTCAACATTGTTGAGACTGTGATAGACTATAGGGACTTTTGAATTTGAATGGAATGCACCTTTTGCATTATGATATGGCTACAAGCCTCTGGTGGCTGCGGAGTGGAATGTGGTGGTTTAAAGAAAATTCTGCCCAAGATCACATTATTAGGAGGTGTGACCCTGTTGGAGAAAGTGTTTCACTGCAGAAGTGAGCTTTAAGGTCTCATATGTGCTCAAGCCACAGCAAGTGTCTGAGACCACTTCCTGTTGCCTGTGAGTCAAGATGTAGGACTCTCAGTTACCTTTGCAGCACCATGTCTGCTTGCTGTGGGATAATGCTCTGGTACACTGTAAAGATTTGTCACTCAAATTGGTCTAATAAAATGTGAACTGGCCCATAGAAGTATAGGTAGGGAGACCAAACTAAGAATTCTGGGAAGCCGAAGCTTGGAGTCAGGAGTCACCAAACAGATGCAGAGGAAGCAAGATGAGAATGCTGTACTGAGGAAAGGTACCAAGTGTCTAAACACAGATAATAGTTATGTGTTAATGTAAGTGTAAAAGCTAGTTAGTTAATAATAAGCTCGATCTATTGGCTGGACATTTATAAGTAATATTAAGCCTCTGAGTAATTATGTGGGAAGTGGCTGCTGAATATTTGACAGGTGCTGGTGAGAAAGAAAATTCTTACTACATCTACCTGTATGTCACACCATAATGATAATGGTCTAAATCTCTGAAAATGTAAGCCACCCCAATTAAATGTTTTTCTTGTATAACAGTTTCTGTGACTATGGTGTCTCTTTACTGCAATAGAAACCCTAATTAAGACAGGTGCTACAGACCTTGGTTTTGATATAAGGTCTCTTACTGGCCTGGATATCAGCATGCAGGCTAGGCTAGCTGGCCAGCAAGGCCTAGGAGTCTGCTGTCTCACCTTTCCTAGTGCTGGGGTCACAAATATGCACCCCCTCCCCAAATTTTCAAATAAGTCCTGGGGATTGAGCTCAGGTCTTTATGTACAAAGCAAGCACTCAAGTGACTGAGTCAACTCCCTAAAGCATAAACTTTCTTGCCTATGGCTTCTAAACCTAAAGCCTGGGAAGCTAAAGCTTGTGGAGAATAGATTGGAAGGCTGGCTGCCTCCTCATGAAGGCTTTGTGTCACCAGTAATGGCCACTGAAGTACCATGGCCCACTAGGGTCAGTTCTCTTCATTTCAGAAGCATATAGTAATTAGTAATGTTTAATTTTACATAAATTATTTCCTAATTTTAAATTGTAGTAGCTTATTCAGAATACTCTCTTCCAACCCACACCTTAAAATAATTTATTATCACATAGTAGTTCTTAACCCAAAAGTTACTTCTGAACATACTTCACATACTTTTTACACACTCATCCAATTTCTAGACAGTAGTTGTCATTCAAACATGTAAATTTAATTTTATCCTATTTTGTGATTTTTTCAAGTGAAGTTAGTTTGTATTTTACTTTTAATCTCACAGTGTTCCTCAAATGGGATGTTCCTAAATACATTCTGAATGTATTTAGCTTACGAAACTGTTTGACTGATTAAGAGTGACCACTCCTGGCCATACTGGCCTGAGAATTGCTTCTGATATGTATAGCCTTCTCATTCATTAAAAAAAGGCAAAGTGAGGAACAGCATTATGGGAAGAAAGCCACCATGATCATGCAGGGCCATTGTGAGGAAATGGGACCCAAGAAACTCATAAACACCAGAATCAAAAGAAAAATGTGTTGGTGACAAGCACTACACACAATGTGAACACCATCACCACTTGGCCATTCTACATCTGCAACAGACATAAGTAGTTGATTTTAGCCCAGGGTTATCATATCCCATAGCACTACAGAAAATTGGCCCACATACACAATTGCAGCTAGGCCTCAGGTAAACTGAACTCATGCCCCTTGTCCACAAGGCTCTCCTCATCTTTCTGGACATGCTTATTCACACCTCTTACAGGGTGCTGCACAACAAAGAAGGTTCCCAAGAAGACCCAAGACTGCCACACCTCAGAAGGCTTCCTAGAGATGTCCCATGCCACTTACATCAATGGCTTCCTATACTTGTATGTTAATGCAAACACTATGGCTATTTTGAGTGCCTACTTTTAGAGGATGCTTCTGTGTACTTTTAGAGGATGCTTCTGTGTACAGCTCTCAGTATATGTCCTGGTCCTTGAGTCTCTGATTGGCATCTCTGGTGCAGGATGTTTCACACTTGTTGGCATGAGTCATGCTGGGAGAACTAAGCATACCCTATTGTAAGTATTGGGAGAAGACTTAGGGTTATGATTCTTTCTGGTTTTCTCTGGCATCTATTCCATGTGTGTTTTCTCTTTACTGCCTTGTATATGCAATCATGTGCTGTGGGAAACTCCAGCTATGAGAGCATCAATGTACAGAATCCCATGTGTTCTCCAAAATGCACTTTAAATGAGCTGATTTGGGAAATCCTGAGACAATGTATACCCTGTAATGGAGGCATTCCTCTGCTGCCTCTTATTTTTGTCTCTTTGCCTCTTTGTGATCCATGGTGGGTCCGAGATGAATGCTCTCTGAACATAGGACTCATGTAGGTGCTGAGCAGAGAGATCTGAGGAAATTTCATGCCTCACAAGAAATCAAAGTTAACATCAAGACTTTCAAAGAGATGATTGACGGGATGGTTTCCTGCACATGTCCCTATGCAGAATACGGTTGGCTTCTCCTCGGTCTCTACACCTTAACCTCAGCATGTCACTTTTGTGACACTCACCATCATAATATGAGTTGGACACGTGTCACTACTCATTAGCTATAAATTTAATCTAAGATGAAGTATTTTGTATCAATGGAAGAAAACATAGGTGTTTTCAGAGTTGCAAGTGTGTTCTAGAATCTGAATCTTTCTCAGAGGAGCTCATATCTATTTCTGTAAGAGAGTCCCAAGAGTCCAGTGCACCAAGGTACAGCAAGAATACCCAGTACACAACCATCTGAGAATACATAAAGAGCATGCATATGGATACTCCACAGAAAATATATTCAGAGAATACTAAGTTTATGTACAGGTCCCTTGAATGTGTCTGTAATGACATGCCAGGAGACAGAAGACATGTTTATATAGCCTAAGATTTAGTATCCACAGAGTAATGTTTATAATTCTAAGTTTACATCTTTGATTCTTTGAGTCTCAGATTGCTCATCTATGAGATATACTTAAGAGCACAGTCCACAGGGACTTGGCAGTGAGATGAGATCATGTCTGCGTGAGCATCATGCCTGGCCAAAGTCACTGATGCCTAGGAAATATCAGCCATGGTTATTGTCATAGGTTGGGCCATCTAAGCCTGGGAAAGTCTCCAAGACAGAGGGTGTTTATTAAATAATACTTTGGGGACTGTACCTGTGGAAAGGCAGATGGGAGTGGACAGGGAGGACAATGCTGATGAACAGTGAGATTCTAAAGAAAGTTATAATTGACTCCACAAGGACATTCTGCAAGAGGGTGGGTTAAGGAATTTCCCCTAGTGAGGCTGAGCTAGCCAAGTTTTTGGTTACTGCATCAGTCAGGCATCAGATGCAGTTGCCCAAGAGAGGACACTGCCTTGGCTGAGGCACTGCTCTGCAGCTGAAGCCATTCCCAGGGAGGTGGACAGCTACCAACTCAGCTGACTGCTTTCCCAACACTGGTATAAAAATTTTCCTGTCCTTGAGAGACAGCAAGGGTGGCCTCTGAAAGTCCTAAGCTCAGTAAAGGATGCTAGTGATTTGGAAGGTGGTGTCAATGAGGAGAATATAATAAGTCCACACAGAATCAAAGGTGTCCCGTAATAGGCTGGGATGATGGAGTTGGAGAAAGCTACTTTATTCTCTGGTTTAAAGTTACCTGTCATCCTCCTGTCCTGCCCACTTCCCCTCAAGGCTTCCTGACTGAGCCTTGGCTCTGATCTATTTTAAGATATATATTAAACTGAGTTCAAATTGGGTCTATGTGGAGAGCTCTTGAAACCTGCTTTCAGCACTTGAACAATTTTTTTCTAAGCACCACACAGTGTGGCATGTGACAGACTCAGGTAATCACTGCTGACATTGCTGTTCCCTTACAGTTTCACACATGCTGGAGAAACAGCCCCAAGGGACAGGCTGACATTTGCTAACTGGTTTAATCTTGTTAGTAGATTCTTTCCTTCTAGTACCAGCAATGCTCGACAGTTAATTTAGGGTTTGTTCAGGAGAAAGCTGCTGGGCTGGGGAGATGATGCAGAGGCTAAGAACACTGGATGCTTTTCCAGAAGACCAGAGTGCAGTTCACTGCACCCACAATGGCTGGCTCACAACTGCCCCTAACTCTAGTTCCAGGGGATCTGACACAATCTTCTGGTCTCTGGGGACAATATACATATGCAGACAACACACAAACATATACACACACACTCTCTCTCTCTCTCTCTCTCTCTCTCTCTCTCTCTCTCTCTCTCTCTCTCTCACACACACACACACACACACACACACACACACCACACACAGTGGCTCACCCCAGAGCTCTGCAGATCAGAACATTCCACATTTCAGCATGACAGTGTTTGGTCTGGGTTCTCCCCAGGTTAATAACAATGTCTCTGCCTTGTTTCTTTGTCATCCAGAGGCTTCAGGGGAGAAGCCTCCAGCTTCACTGATGTAGTTGAGAGGATCTAGCTTTTTGCAACTATAGTCCAAGAGTTCTCATTTTCCCAAGGACTGTCACTTGGATCATGTTCTGTACCTGTAGTTTCCCACCTTCCTTGGCCACTATCGGTGATAGCAATGATGCTGGAAGCCTTTCTTGTTCTTCAGAAACTTATGGTACTTGCTGGATGCTGCTCTCTCCAGCTAGATACAACTCTTTTAAAGAGTTCATGAGATCAGTAAAGTCAAACTAGAAAACAATTCAGGAAGTAAGTAGTTTTAGCAAGTGTGTAATGCATATGTGAATGAATGAATATAGTTGAATGGCCTATTAATATACAATTAATGGATCACTAGATGATTTCCTTGGTTTATAAAAATATGACTTTGGTTAAAAAACATATTGTATGAGTGCTTTGCAGCATGTTTATATGTGCCCCATGTGTGTGCAGTGCCTGCAAAAGGTAGGAGAAGGCATCAGATCCCCAGGAACTTGAGTTACAGATGGTGAGATACTATGTGGGTACTGAGAATCAAAGCTGAGTCCTCTGGGAGAACAACCAGTGCTCTTAACCACTGAGACATTTCAACAGCCCCTCAAATATCATTTTGTAATATGATGTTTGTTCCACAAATCATCACACAGTTGTATATATGTGTATGAGGTGGGTAGAGGCCAGAAGTCCATTTTGGGTGTTTTCCTCAGTTTCTCTCCACTTTATTTTTTGAGACCAGATCTCTCTCTCAACCTGATGCCTCACCAATTAGATTACACTAGCCGGACACCAAGTGCCAGGGATCCACCTATCTTTGTGCCATTGGCACCAGGATTTAAATATGGAACATTTCCCCCCTATTTTTCCATGGGTTGCTGTGATTAGAATGTAAGTCTTTGTATTGGAATAGTAAAGCTCTTTATTAAATGAGCCATCTCTTTAGTTCCATGGCCCCCAACTTTAAGATAAATTATGTGTTTTTTTAAACACAGCCTAATGCTATTCACAGTTCACTTTGTTTTGAAGAATTTTCCTTAAAAGATACAACACAAGAGCAGAAGCCTTTGGCAAAATGACATTATTATTATTATTATTATTATTATTATTATTAAGATGTGTCATTTGGTTGGGAGCCTTTTCCTGAGACTGACAGATTTCATGTGGCACCAGCACAGCCTTGTCCTTGACAGACACCAACTGCTCTATAATTTCATGTGTTTTTTTTATTTTCTTTACCTAAATATTTACTCTTCTTTTGTCCTAAGCTAAAATATCCATGAAAGGATGCATTTGATGGGCTAATTATATTTCCCCTAACATACAATTAGTATATAGCTACCAATTTTGAAAATAAAAGCTTAAAAGCAGACACAGCAAGGTATTAGCAATTGTGGAAACTTATTGGAAGATGCAGTTTTAATTCTTTTAAATGGAGATTTATTTTTACATGTGAGTGTTTTGCTTGCACGCATGTCTGTGCACCATGTGTATACAATACTCATGGAATCCAGAAGGGGATGACAGATTATCTGGAGCTGAAGTTATAGGCAGTTGTGCATTGCCATGTGGGTGCTGGGAACTGAACCTGTGTCCTTTTAACCACTGAACAAGTACTTTTACCCACTGAGTTAGTATCAGGTACCCAATTCTAATGATGGCATGCAATAAAAAAATAGAAAGAAAATAATAAGAATCAGTTGATTTTCTTATAAAAAGATTTATTGTGAGGTTAGAAAGATCCTTTATTTAAAAAAGACACAGGTGCCTGTAAGTGTTATTTTTGTCAAGATTTCCTTTGTTGCAAGTGTTGTGATTGGGTGATTCTCATCCTTGAGAACTCCTAAGGCTTCTGAACATGGCCCCAATGATACTGCCTGGGCACATGCTCCTTGTCTCTGCCTCTTTTCCTTTTTTCACTGCTGTGATTTATAGCAGCTTAGCTTCAAGTAAATTGCATTCACATATAAACAAACAGATAATCAAGTCAATGGTTCCTGAGGGAAAAAAATAACTGACCTGGAATGTGCAAATGTGCATGAAACACACACACACACACACACACACACACACACACACACACACACCCCACTCCCCCACAAATATACAGCATTTCTGGATTTGCTATTAAAACTTTGGACAATCCTGAACCACCCAGGTTCAGGCTGGTTGCTCTGTGCATGGAATGCACAGATTGGACTCCATGGATCTCATTTATGTTCTTGGGTCTGTCATGAAATCACTGTATGCCTAAATATCCTTGTGTCTGTGTATCAGGTTCCTCTTCCATAAAAACACAGCTCTAACGAGAGGGCTTTCACTCTCAAGAGTCATTTCTTCCATTTCTGTGGGACCCTGATGTGGGTGTGTAAATGAACACAACAGGCAGGTTAATGTAACTGGGAAAATTCTGGCTTAGAAAAAAAAATAGTGACAAGACCAGAGTCCCAACCAGGTGCAATGTGGCTGTTCCCTGCAACAGTCTGCTTGAAGATGCTTCCCCCGCGGCATTCCACTTGTGGACTGGAGGTGGTGCCATGAGGTAGTAGAGTGGCTGTGGAGAAGATTGTGGGAGGTAGGTTTGCAGGCATCAGTTCTTCTGCAGTCAGAAGACAAGATACATGCAGAAGGGTAGAGGAGGCAGGGCCAAGCACTTGGGAAATTAGTTTTGCTGGTGGACTATGATACATGAGACTCATTGCCAAAGAAGATGTGTTAGGGTCAAAGAATTCACCTAAGATGGTAGGAAAAGGGATAAATGACAGAGTATAAGGCTACAAAATCTACACTCTTCAGCTAGAATTCTTCTAATTCAAAGAGGACTCTACAGAGCCTGAGACATCCTCCCCCATCCCTTCACTGGCTATCAGAGCATGGAGTTTCTCTCTCTGCAAGGATGACAGCAGGAACTCTCTTTTGGAAATGTATGCCTAGTAATTAGGGATGGATGAACATGGAGGACCAAATTCAGGGAAGAAGTTTGCACATCCGTGATTGACATTCTTCTGGGATGGTACAGAGAGTCTGTAATAGAATTTCTTGGAGTCTGAAGGCCAAGGAATAATTCAGAAATGCAGATTGGTTGCATCTCATGTCAATGTGATGTTGACTTGAACAAAACTGCTGGGAAATGACCAAAAAGACATTTTTTTAGGGTATGAGATGAGACTCTAGTCTGGTAATGCTTTCCAGGGGTGTTTGTTTGTTTTCCATTTTGAGTGGTGTGTTTATACATGCACATGCATGCTTGTGTGTGTGTTTGCAGGATGCTTGTATTTGTGTGTGCATGTGGAGACTAAAAGTTAATGTCCGGCATGATTCTTTATCACTCTACCACCTCATTCAATGAGGCAGGGTCTCTCAGTCAAACCTAGACCTTGATATGATTATTTCTGCTAGCTGGCTGGCTCTGGAGGTTCTCCAGGACTAGAATTAGAGATGGACCACTGAACCACCAGGCATTGACACAGTTTTGAGTTTCATTGGAGTTCTGAACTCTGGTATTCATGTTTGTGCCAGAAGACAATCCCTTTAATCTCTGAGACATCTCTCCATCTCTGCTGTAACCTTTAACTATCAACTGGCTCATGGAGAGATAGCTCAGGGTTAAGAGCACCAGCTGGTCTTCTAGAGGATTTATGCTTAGTCCTCAGCACTCATATGGCAGCTCACAATCATCTGAGGGGATCCAGTGCCCTCTTCTGGCCTCCACAGGCACTAGGCATGTATGTAGTATATATAACAATATAATATATATGGATATATCATACACACATGCAGGCAGACTACTCATATAAGTAAAACAAAAAGGTTTAAAAAGATCAACTGTTTCTCAATAATCGTGTGTGTGTGTATGTGTGTGTGTGTGTGTGTGTGTGTGTGTGTGTGTGTATGTGATGTGTGTGGGGTGGGCACTGAGTCTGATTGTTTTTTATTCCTTACAACAAGCAGCCTGGGCTGGGTCCAAACAAAAGCAGTGCCATAGAAGGAAAAGGAAGTGTAATGTCTCATTGTACTAATTCTCAAGCTGAATGAGAAATCAGTTTCTCTCTATATCTATATCTATATCTATATATATATATGTGTGTGTGTGTGTATGTATGTATATATTCTGCTGACACTTTCATAAGCACTCAATTAATCTTCTTTACAAGTTTTGATTACTTTATTTAGCCCCTCCCCATGTATGTGTGCATTCACATGTTTGCTGTAGTGTGTGTGGAGTTCAGAGGATAACTTGAGTAAATTAGTTCTCTCCTCCATCATGTCAAACCTAAGAACTGAACCCAGGCTAGCAGACTTGACATCAGGCATGTTTATCTGTTGCTCCATATCACCAGACCATCATCTAGCTTCTTAGTGAGAAAATGATTTCCTGTGTTGTGAGCTGTAAAGATTGGGATTCCATGTATGTAACCAAATAAGAGCATTTTCTGAATGTGCAGAAAGCCCACTGCATCAAATGCAAAATGCTTCCAGGCTTCCTCATTAACCTTGGAGCCTCGTTCAAAAAGGCCAAGGCTCCCAACAAATAAATCTTTAGGGGAAAAAAGGGCCTGCTAAATTTGGCAAGTGATTCCAAACTCTGAATGTGCTTCAGAGTCACACATTAAAAAGTCACAGCTGCTCACAGCTGTCCCTAATCACACTTCTGAAGCTGGACTTAAAGCAATTTGTTCTCTCTCTTCTCTCTCTCTCTCTCTCTCTCTCTCTCTCTCTCTCTCTCTCTCTCTCTCTCTCTCTCTCTCCTCTAAGGTGGGTTCTAGAAGAGCCCAGAGAGCCAACTACAAACTTCAGCATAAATTTATTTCAAGAAGCATGGTGACACAAAACTCCCTTTACCTGAGCTATACATATCAGGTACTAATGGGAAATAAGAGCAGAGATTGGTGTATTGAGAGATTTATTTTTGTACTTAATGCATGCCAGCTCCAGAGATCACAGGGCTTTGGAACACCGTTCACCATCCCCATTAGACACTTTTCATTTAACCTGTTGCAGGCCTCCAGCACAACTCTGCAAAAGCACGGTAATGGACTTTCAGTATCCATCAGTGGTGAGGAGAAGGGGGATAAAGCCACATCTTCTTGGTGTCCACAGACAAGGAGGAGCTTTGTCAATTAGTAAGTTAAGAAACTTGGTTTGTTTTTCAACATTCTTTTTTTTTTTTTAAACACTTTTATTTATTATTTATTTGCCTTGGTGTTGCCTGGAACTGGAACTACAGACAGTTGTTAGCTGCCATGTGGGTGCTGGGAATCGAACCCGGGTCTTCCGGAAGAGCAGACGGTGCTCTTAACCGCTGAGCCATCTCTCCAGCCCAAGAAACTTGGTTTGTTTTTACAGAGACAAGTCAGAGCAAGGTTGCCCCGGGTGTGAAGAATTCTGAAGAAATATTAGCAGCTCTTCCAAAATTCCCACAATCCATGAGTTTAGCTCTGCAAAGCTATGTTCCATTCAAGAGGCATCAGATGTAATGTTCTCTAGCTAACAGTATTCAAGATGAGACAGAAGGGTACATAGATGCTATGATGGCTGGAATCACTCAAAAGACACACCTCTGGGCACACCCTTAAGAAATTAGTTAGATTAATTCAGCCTCTGGGTGTGCTCTTTGTGAGGGTTTCTTGATTATGTTGATTGAGCTGGGAAAACCCACTCTGAATGTGGTTGGTATCATCTCTTGGGCTGAAATCCTGGACTGTGCAAGTGCAGAAGTGTGAGTTGAGCACCAGCATCCATCGATCTCAGTTACCTGAAGGTGCAATATGACCATAAATGAAGATGTATGTGTGTGTAGCACGAACATAAGCCATAGCATGCACATGGAGGTCAGAGAAGCTATTTTTTCCTTTTATCATGAAGGTACAGGGGATTGAACTTAGGTGGTTGGAAGACAAATGACTTTGCAGCCTGAACAGTCTCACTGCTCCTGGTTTTTTATTTTGAATTTTTATATTAGAGATGAGGATAAAAGCTGAACATGTCTTTGTGTTTATCTTGCCTCTCAAATGCATACACACATATGTGCATGCACACACAATTTTAAACAGACATCTTGGTCAACGGAATATTTTATTTATTTTATTTACTCCACAACCTGAGAATATTGTATGAGAGAATATGGAGAGATGGCTCAGCGGTTAAGAGCACCGTCTGCTCTTCCGGAAGACCCGGGTTCGATTCCCAGCACCCACATGGCAGCTAACAACTGTCTGTAGTTCCAGTTCCAGGCAACACCAAGGCAAATAAATAATAAATAAAAGGTATTTTGAGTTGCAAAGAACTTTGATAGAATAAAATAAACAAATTAAATTAAATTAAACAAAAATTTAATGTAATGCTTTGATGATAAAGGCATGGGGGCGTATTGTAGGTGTATCAGAGGGTACTAAAGATCTCTTAAAGTCACAGAACAGAGGATCTAGGGGTAGGGGCTAAGGCTGTATCTTGGTTGGTAGAGGATTTACTAGCACACAGAGCCCTGTGTTCAGTCCACAGCATTTCATAAGCCAATAATTGTAGTGTGTGCCTGTCATAACATCATTAGGGAGGAAGACACAAAAGGTTCAGAAGTTCAAATTCATCCTTGGCTACATTAAGCATTGGAGGCTCATCTGAGCTACAAGAAACCCTGCCTTATCATTCAATGTGATTTGTTTTTTTTTAAATTTGTATCCAATCCCTTTTTTTATTATTATGAATAAAGTCACATTTTCTATCCGTGTATATCCTTGTTCAAGGTCCCTTACCCCTCCCACCTGCTCCAGTCACTCTCTTTTCTCCACATCTCCCCTTTCCTCCCCAGCAAGGGCAGGAAGTCCCAAGGTCCCAATATGACTTAGTTCAGCATCCACTCCTGGAATATCCAGTTTCCTCACCCCAACATCAAGACTGAGTCAGGTGTTCCTCTAGAGGGAGTGGCATCCAAGGTGAAACAAATGATTTGAATACCAAGAAAAAAATAACATTTAGAAAATAAAGTAATAGGTGATTAAGAATAAAAATGGTTGGGGCTGGAATTATGGCGCTCAGTAGGTATGAGTGCTTGCTGGCTTGCAGAAGACCCAGGATCAGCTCCCAGTACCCACATCAGGTAGCTGACAACTGTAATTTTAATTTCATCAGATTTGGTGCCCTCTTCTGGCGTGCATGGGCACTGCACTCCCATGCGCACACACATGCACATATATGTGCACACACAGAATTTAAAAATATCTTTAAAAAATGAAAAAGAATGGCTTCCTATGTGGCAATCTGGTAAACTAAATTATGCACACACTCTTGTCTACCATAACTTATAATGTTGGGCTTTATAACAGTGTATTTTCTCTTCAAAGTCACAGAATCAGGTAAGAACAATGTGAAGATTAACAAAAAATGTGCAGGTGCTACAAAGTAGAGCAGGAGCCTTAGAAGTTACTCCAGGGGAAGAGCAGTGAAAGATACATTTGACAAAATTACCTATAATGTGAAACATTAATATGCTTTCTACATTAATTATCCCATTATTTGTGCATTAGCAACTGGAAGCAATCTTATTAAAATCAGAAGTGAGACAGAGGTGTTCAAATGTCCTTTAAATGCATTGTGTTAGCCAACAGCCATTTATGAAGATCTATTCCTAATAGCTGTTGTCTACTGTATAACAGAGACTTGAGTTTTGCTTCATATGGCCCAGGAAGCATATTAGTAGGTCACCCACTCTATCTGGTGTCAATCATTTCTATTCCAAGGAACAAAGAAAGAAATATGGGGTAACCACTTTTAATACATGCTGACACTTTGCAATAACTATGCACCACAAAACATTTAATAATTAAATGCAATGTACTATCCTCTTGGGCTTAGAATAATTGATTTTTTTTTAAACCAATGCATTGGCCCCTATCTGTGCTGTCGGAATTACTCTAAGAGAAGAATCGAAATGTCGATTTTTCACGTTTCTCAAAACAACATGTATCTTTTCCATTATCCCTTTCTGCCCCTCCCCAGAAAACAAACAAAGATGATGAAGTCAAGAACTTTGTCTCCTTCATAGCTTAATGACCAACTGATCAAATGCAGGGACAATGAGTTTAGTGGACAGATGTCTCTGGAGAACTTTCCTTAGCAGCAGAATCATACATCTCTATCACAACTGCTTAGTGGCTGTCTTAGTTAAGGTTTCTATTGCTGCAACAAAACACCATAACCAAAAAGCAAGTTGAAGAGGAAGGGGTTTATTTGGCTTACATGTTTACATTACTGTTTATCACCAAAGAAAGTCAGGAATAGGAGCTCAAATAAAGAAGGATACTGGAGGAAGGAGCTGATGCAGAGGCCATGGACAAGTGCTACTAACCAGCTTGCTCATTGTGGCTTGACAGACTACTTTCTTATAGAACTCAGGACAATCAGCCCAGGAATGGTACCACCCACAATGGCTGGACCCTTCCCCATCAATCAATAATTAAAAAAGGCCTTACCACTGGACCATATGGGGGTATTTTCTCAATTAAGGTTCCTTCCTTTCCGGTAACTCTATCTTGTTTCAAGTTGACATAAGAGCAGCCAGAACAATGGTGAATCAGGGGAATTTGGATCCAGACTGACTGGGACTACAACTCAGCCCTGATTCCTGCTTTTCAGATAGCAGGTGCTCTCCACCCCCAAACCTCTGCCCTAATGGTTTTGTGGCATATTATCAGGACTTTGGATCTTATTTCCAGTCAATCCACTGGAGAGGTTTGAGCATAGAAAGGATCCAATTTAGGTTATATTTCAGAGGAATTCCTGGTTCTGCTGTGTGAATAAACGAGGGGAGATGACAAGGTGACAATCAGGATGCCCTCAATGCCAGGCAGGGGTGGTGGAGGGCTAAGGTCACCTGTGCTAACTGGAGACACTGAATATAACCCCAAGACAGCAGTTCTTCAAGTGATAGGAAATGGTGACTAGCACCATTCTAGAACTTTTAAGCAATGAAAACTCTCTCATCTCAGAGGAACTGAACTGGAGACTGGGGGGAAGGTCCCCAACAGCTGTCTTTAATAAGTGTTGCTCACCCAAATCTGAGTTTTTTCCCTAAATTATTGGTCCCACCCAAGCAGACAGGCAGTGATGCTAATGTCATCTTAGAAGTTGGAAGGAGGACAGATTGGAAAGATTAAGCATTATTACTCTAACTTTGAGGTGACTGCTGGAGATTTAAAGCATGTCTTGTATGCCATTGGATAAAGGACTTTAAGATGCATACTTAGGAGTAGGTGGTGTATAAATTACATTTAAAGCTCAGGAACTGGAGGAGATCACACAGGAGTGGTAGGAGATGCCAGACTGCAGATGTGAGTGATGAGGTGAGCCTCCTTCAGCGGCTGCATTACTGTGGCACAGGGTGAGTCTCACTATGTGAAAGATATGAAGCCAGTGCATCACTGGAGCTCTGTCCTGATAGAGGAATCTCATCTCTCTGACTTCCAACGTTAAATTATCTGATCATTATACCCTCCAAAAAGTAGATGGCCACAGTAGCTTTACTTTGAATGTTAGTATTTTCCATGCGTGTTCTCCTTGCTAAATCAAACCTTAATGAAACTATTTCTGTTTGTGTAGGGTGGGGTCGGGGGACAACAAGAGAGTGTATTTCATTTGTATTTACAATGAATGTGTGTGTAATTCCTCTTCAGGTTGAGAGGACACATCTGGGTATGGCAGTGGATATTTAGCTGCTTAGGCATTTCTGTACTTGTTCATCTTATTTCTCTCTCTATTTGTGTGTGTGTGTGTGTGTGTGTGTGTGTGTGTGTGTGTGTGAGAGAGAGAGAGAGAGACAGAGACAGAGAGAGAGACAGAGAGAGAGACAGAGAGACAGAGAGAGAGAGAGACAGAGGAGAGGAGAAAGAGGAAAGAAACGGCAAGAAAGTCAATAAGCAACAAAATGATTTCTAGTAAAATTGTGCTGTACTTACAGGACAGAGTTTAGCCTAATCACCATCAGACAGCACTTTGGTTTTCTTGACATAGTGTATTTCATTGCCTGGAATTAATTTATAGATACATTGATTAGTCAGATTGTCTCTAACTTCTTAGTTCTGGTGTTATAAGCATGTGACACCATACCTGATTTTTTAGATAGGTTTTAGGGATTGAACTCAGTGCTCATGCTTATGAGGCAAGCAGCTCACTGGCTGAGTCACACCTCCAGCCTTCATGTCTGTCTTGGCTAGCTATAAACTATCAAGGCAGCATACACTTGCCCCTATATAAGATTTTAAAAGGTAACTGCTTGCCCCCTCTGCAGGGAAATTGTTGTATGAGGTTTCTGACCCAGACTTTCTAGTCTAGCCTTGAGATTTGGACCCACTCACAGCTCTACTGCTGCTTAGGCCCAAATAATCACATAGATGCTTGTGCTAATTTTATGCTGATTGGCCTAGAGCCCAGGTATATGACTTGCTAACTCCTTCATCTTAACACAACCCATGATTCTTGTTCAGCCATGTGGCTCAGTACCTTTTTCCAGCAGCATTTCAACTTCTTTCCTTTGCATCTCCTAGCATCTCTGGGTTGTCCCTGCTCTGTTCTGCCTGTTCCCAGAGTTTTTTAGTCTGGTAGCCCTACCAACACTTCCTGTCTGCCTCTGGCCAATCAGATTTTTATTGAACCAGTAGGAGAGACAAATATTTACAAGGTACCATAATCCCACTATAGAATATGAAAGGCAATAAAGAAGGAAAAAAAAGAATATGAAAGGCAACTAAGACACATTTGAATAGGAAATACTTCTGCAACAAACTAGAAGTGTGTCTTGAAAAGTTGCAGACTCTTCTGTCTGTCTCATTGATGAGCTTCTGCTTAGCCTGGTTCAGCATTCATTCATTTCAATAACACTTGATATTTTCAGAGTTGACTCAGACCAAACCCGACATGGGTTACTCTATGAATCTCCCTCAAAACCACCCCAACTTTTATCAACAGTTTTTGGTTTCTTGTTGCTCTTTAGTTTTGCAAAGACAAACATGTACCCTGAATCTTATCTTATTAAAAAATAAATGTCCAGAGAACTAGAGAGATGGCTTAGAGATTAAGAACAGTTGCTGTTTTTTGCAGAGGATCTGGCTTTGGTTCCTAGAGCCCACATGGCAGCTCACAACAATCTGTAACTCCAATTCCAGTGGATCTGATGACCCTTTCTGGCCTTGGCAGGCACTGTACACAAGATGTGTGTGTGTGTGTGTGTGTGTGTGTGTGTGTGTGTGTGTGTGTGTGCAAATAACCATGCACGTAAAATAAAATAATAAAATTTTAAAATTGTAACATAAATGTTTAATTTCTAACATTTAGAAGAATATATCATTATGATACACAGAAGCACAAGCCTGCCTTTGTTCAAATTACAAAAGTTGTTCTATCTCTGCAGGCAAAGTTTACTGTGTGTATTGGGATATATTTTAGGTTAACCTTATGAATGGATTGAGGGAAAAAGCTCTCTCAGCACTTCTTGTTATTTTAGGGAAGGAATTTTTTAAACTTTGTATTTGATCAATTGACCTTTGTGTTTTAAATTGAGTTAGGAATGATATATGGCCATAAATGAATAGAAAGTGTCCGAGCCTCTTCTCCTTGGAGCAGAGAATGAAAAAAAAAAATCAAACCATTCTGGATTTGCAAGGCCTATTTCTGAGACAAATCTGTAATGGATCCCAAGGGGGCAGCTACCAGCCAAATTGCATGAGCTCAAAATCAATAAAAATCTGAACATCACTTTAGATCTTACATGAGTCTGTCTACACAAACTGCTGCTACCTATATGATCAGATATATACAAATCAGATTTTCAGTTAGCCACTCAAACAAAAAAAAAATCTAACCACTGTTCTCTTTTTTTTTAATTTTTTTTCTTTATTTTGTATTTATCAAAAAAAAACAGTAAAAAGAATTTAAAATGCAGAAGAGTTAACAATAACTATACAGAGGATAAGAATCATAAGCATGGCTTATCAAGGGTAGAAATACAAATAAGATTGCTACACATATATTTTCTTTGTGTTCAGCTTTCCCTCTGAATTTTTTTTTCCATCCCTGTATATCCTTATTCAAGGTCTCTTCCCCCTCCC